>JAMWFC010000067.1:0-243086 GCA_027475525.1 Macrolepiota albuminosa | reverse complement strand
GGCTGCTCTGTACCCAAGGCTGGTCGCTAGAGCCTTTAGTGTGTCAAGTGTTGGTCGGCCTATAATGTCCCTTGATGTGCTCAGTCCGAGTAGAAGCCTATCATCGCTCACACACAGTTTATCAATAATTTGACACCCTTCGCAGAGTAGTGATTTGTCCTCATCGCAGTTGTCCTGCTCATCTTTTTGGCATCACTACTCTAAGAAGTAAGGTCGATTTTACAGTTGTCAGCAGTTGATCAGTCATCTCATTATTCAAAGCAGTGGCATCACTACTCTAAGAAGTAAGGTCGATTTTACAGTTGTCAGCAGTTGATCAGTCATCTCATTATTCAAAGCAGTTTATAGACGAATGCTTACACAAAAGAATTGATTATAATTTGCGAGTCAGGTCTTCACAGTAAGCGACAGCCAGTGTATTGATGTGCTATTGTTAAACTCAATCATACTTCTTTCGGTACTAGAATTTTTATTAGCGTAGTCTTACTTTCTTCATGCATCCTCCCACCTCTTCCTAGAATATCTTGAACTTTTAGTTGAACTACATACTACATAGTGTACAGCCACAGCTACGTTTGCCGCTTCAAGAAAAAATTTTAAAAAGTGGTCGTCTCGGCAGCTGATTGGGTGCTAAAACTTTGATTACTCTGTCCCATCCAAACTCCTATCAAATCTTGCAAAGAGCTGCAGAGGAGTATTTTCATGACAGATTGCTAACAGCATGATTGTTGACCTTTTCACTATATAGTTTAATTTACAGCATTTACTTACATTCTTACCAGTTTGCTGCCCTTTAGTGATACTTAGCCTCTTAGTGACAGCTAACTTCCTTTACTATGAATACTTACTTTTTGTATGTAGCACACTATCAATTTGGCAGTAGGGATCACATCTCAACATTTTGGTTACTATATGCAACAGACTACCTTTTGTTGACCATGTCAGCAAGAGCACTCTGCTTTAAGTTTTCTCTCTCTCTCCCTCTACAATCTCTTAGTGCCTTGCAACTATGGCTTGGCATTTATGCTTAGATCCACTAAGCAATCCTGTCTTTTTATTATCCCATTCTCAGTGCTAACACTTAGTGCCTCTTAGTGACCCTTTTTGGTGTACCTTAGCATCTTTCCTTGGCAACTTTCTCCCACACCTCTTAGTGCCTTTCCTCAGTGACTCTTCCATGTCTCTTGGCACTTTCTTGCCACATTTTAGGGCCTTACACAAGTGTCTCCAATCACCTACTTTCTTTGCCACCAACCTCTTGCCTACTGTGTGTTCTCTGGGACTTGTCTGAAATTCTCTCACACACTTAGCATGCTCAAAGCTATATTGACTAAGTAGCTGTACTAGTAATAGTGCACCCCAGCTCAATTTGGGCATCATCAACATTCACTGTAGTACATATATATCTTTGACCAATATTAAGAGTGGAGCAAAAGAACAATACATTTCAAGAAAATGTCCTCCAGCTATACATATTTCAAATGAGAATCATACAGGTATATATGTTGAATTTGATCACATGTCAATCTTATCAAACATCCAATTCATTGTGCCATTCAGCACGAGATTTAGATGCATGAGAAGTAACAGCTTTGGCAGCTGCTAGTGCAAATGTTCCATCATCATCATCTATTTGAATTCTGAATCAGCCCATGATTGTTTGTCTCACAACAATTACCAGAACTCACAATACTTGAGTGAAGCCTGAATCTCCAGTGGATTGTCCAGATCAGGTTCCAGGAGAAGCCCATAAACAAGGCTGAAAATCTCCTTTAGTGTGATATCAGAGTACCATAACCTGCCTAGCTCCGCAATGCAGACTTTTCCTTGCTTTGAGACCTAAACACAGATTCATCAAGTCAGCATTATAAAAATGTATCTAGACATGTAACACACATTTGGATGTAGGATAAATGTAACAAAACGTATCTCTGGAGGACTACGAGGATAGTCCAGAGGTAAATCACATGTGAGAAGGAAACAACCACCCTTGTATGGGCAGTTTTCAACATCATCTGGTGCCTGGAAAAACCATCCACAGTTTGAGAGCAAGCTAGACAAAAACATCAAGTCAAGTTCATACCTCTATCACAACTTTAAGAAATGACATATCTGCATCATTCACATATACATCAATTTTTGGATGTGGGTCTGCAATGAGGTCTTGAAGCTGAAAAAATCATGGAAGTGTAAGAGAATAAAAAGAAGTGAATGATTTTGTTAATATACCTCCCGCATAATCCTCTTCAAGTGATCATTCTTCAAATCTGGAGCACTGGTAGTTCTAGTCCAACCAACATCTGTCACACCTTCACTTAATTTAGGATGTTCTTTGCGCTTAGGGAACTGATCAATAGTAATAGTGTCAATTGGATAAAATGGAAGAGAAGAGGCTGTTAGAAGTTCCTGGCTTGCAAGACTAAATGCACGTATTAGTCTGGTTCTTTGAGGTCTTTCAGCAGAATTCATCATTGTTTCAAGGTCCTATGAAACAAATTCAGCCAGAAAAATGAGTTATAGAGAATTAGGCACACAAATATACTCAATGCATCAGCCAAAGAGGTTCTTGGGAAGAAACGGTAACCACCTTCATCAATTCATGAGCACAACATATCTTTTGTGCTGATAAATAACACACCAGTGGCAGCTGAAAATGCCCAAAGACTATTTGAGAAGGAGGTTCCAACTTGTACAGAATCAACAATAATGCAATCTCTCTGCAATGCACAGCCAACTTCTATGAGATCTGCAGCTGTACTTGTATCTTCACCATCAGAAACAACAATAATCCTACGACGGAGACCAGGAAGGTCACGACGATAGTTGACCAGACAATTACGTGCCAGTTCCAGTGCTTCATACATTGCAGTATCTCCTTGAGCCTGGACCTTGTCCAATTCAACCCGGAAATTTTCAAAAACTGGTGTTAGCTCTTGTTTCACTAATGCTTTGTCTGCAACTTGAAGACCTTAGAATGAACAAATCTGATACTTATTTTCAGAAGAATTAACCTACATGTAACCAAACCCAGGACCAGAGAAACAGATGTGTCAAATGAACTCTGCTCTTGTTGTTAGAATTGATGTATTTACAAGGCCCTGCATACTCACAATACGATTCAAGAAAATATTGAACAGCTCTCTCATTAATTGTAGACGTGTAAGATGCTGATTCTGTGAGTGGGCCTTGTGGGAGCCAAAAGAAATCCACTTCCAGGATAAACACTCTAGCGAACTGAGAAAACAGATATTTGACTCCAAGGTCACAATAACTACATGGTAGGAGCCATCTCCTATGTATGTGCGGCTATCCCTTGATCATCAGGAAAAATTTAGCATTAAACAAATATCTACTTCAGAAGAGCATACCATAATTGTATATCAGACAAGAGACTGTTATATGGACCTCGCACATGGCTTATCAGAGCAAGAGCTGAGGCATCTGCAGGCAAAGAAATTGTTTGCTGCACAATAGAATTTTGTGAGCTGATCTGGATTACATGAGGCTTCCTGGAATGAGCCACTGTTCTCCGGAGTTTAAGTAACCCTCCAGTTCTGAGACTAGTAAACATCAAAGGAATAGACTCAGAATCCCTGATTTCTTCCCCTGAAATTTCCATATAGAGCACAAAGGAAGAGTATTTTGCCTTTGTGAAATGGTTTGCTAAAGTATAAAGAGTTCGTGTTGGAGTGGTGATTGGCAAATTCCAAGAAAATTGAGTTCCATGAAATATACTGATGGTTACTGTTTTTGACTTCCTTTCCAAGTTGATACTGTGCAAAATATCTTGTCCCCAAACCTTGATAGTCAATCTGTTGGAATCTCATCATGTCAAAGTAGTTGAGAAAAAAGTACCCATCTACTCCTAACTGACTGTTGGTCTTGATTCAGTCCAGATATATCTAACAAGTCTCCAGTCCTATGACAAGCTTGATTTTAGTGCTGTGTAAGAAAAAGCATGAGAGTACACACAAGGGGTCAAGCAAGTTTCGGGGAACATCAAATGGTATGTCACCCATACTCAGACTAGGTTGATATCCTTGCAAAAATCTTTCAAAAAAGTCTGTGATACTGTGTCTTTGTGACCTGCTAGCTGAGGAGAAGCAAGCAAGCTGGACAAATGCAGGGAAAAAAAAAGAAGGAAAAAACAGTTATGAAGGGCAGTTGATTAGAGAAACCTAATACTTGCTTTAAAGAGCTCTGGTTGGATTTGAAGCAGTTGTCTATGATCACTTGGCATAGACGTAAGAACATGGCGTTGAGCAATAAGTGAGAGATGCTCTATTAATCTTCCCAGAGTGATTTCCTGCTATTGTTCAAGATTGTTATAGTCAATAATGGATAAATCACAAAGGATGTACCTCAACCAAGGACTTCCAAGCTTCATGACAACTTTCATGCTGGTCACTAATCCATTCCTCCGCTATGTAGAATTATTTATCAGGCTTGTACATCCTGTCCCTGTTTAAATAATGCTTGCCTTTTTCGAGGATAAAGTCATCATCATAATCTTTGACAACATCATCGACCAACTTTTCGCCTTCAGCAACATGATTGACAGGTGTGTAATCAGTCTCCACTGCTGATATGTCATTCATAGAATTACTGAGGTCAAGACAAAGTACAATTGCCTATATTTTGTTAGTACTTGACAGGTAACATAAAAAAGAATTTGCATACTTCATCAGGAGCACGGGCTTTGGCAGGAATACTATCAAAGCGATCAACATCCCATGTATCCTCTGCCTTTCTGGCCAGAATGACTTTCTGTAGAGCATATTCTATATCATTGACATCAACCTCACTATCACCATCTGCACTAATGATACAAGTGAGACAAAAGTCCACAAGAAAATTGAGGACCTACGTGGGTCGATAGAAATTGACATCACGTGTAGTACCACAGCCTCGTCCTGTAAATACAGCAAGGAAACCCTAAATCTTATCAGTAGCTGATGATAGCAGACAAGAGCCAGTCATACCTCATTATCAAGGACGATCTGTGGTGGTATGACAGAAGTATTTTTAAGTTCTAGTGGTCCACGAGAGACCAAATCTGTTTCATTTGCTTGACGGATAACATCCAAAAAATCAAGTCCAGCACTTCCAAAATGTATTGGACGAGCAAGATGTCCAATCCTATACAGGCACAGAAGATACACTTCAGTTCCATTATATTCTCTAGTTTGTGCAAGGACTTGACGCAGTTCCACTCCGGACTCGCCAGCTAAGCTGGCTATTGCTTGCTGTTTGCGAACTCCATTGATGGTTCGGTATAGTAATCCACCAGCAGAGTAGAGTTTCCCAGAACTATGTTCAACCACACCAAAAGGCTCAAGCATGACAGGATCAACTAGTCGTTTATGGGAAAGAGCACACACAAGCAACAAAGCTTCAAGAGGTCTGACTGCTTCTGAATGGATGCCAACCGAGACACTCAAAAAATGTCCCAGAAGGATACGTACCTAGAAACAAAAAAGTCCAATGGCTTGAACTCACAAAAAAAGGCCACTTACCGTTTCAAAGCGGCGATCATGATTGTCGATGAATGCTGATGCAGCAGTGCTTACAAAATCTTTCAGTGAGTGAAAGAGAGCTTCTGATAGGGCAGCTTTCTCTTGAGGTCGAGGTGTAATATTCAAGAAAAGTAATCCGACTAAAATGTGCATGTTAATCAACTCCCCAGTAGCAAGATTCGTCCACTAACGGGTGCGTACAGCAGGTGGAAAGCAGGTAAATGAATAGAGCACCGCAAGTAATTTGTTCTCTGATTCAATACCGTATTTTCTCACCATTTGGCTTAGGACAAAGAGGGATGAGAGAAGGGCTGCCATTCCCCGTTGAGTCTGACGAACAGAAGGTTGCCATGCTGCCTCTGATTTGAAAGTCGACTGTTTTGAGACCGAGGCATTCAAGACCGAGGCATTCGAGACCGAGGCATTCGAGACCAAGGCATTCGAGACCAAGGCATTCGAGATCGGCGCTACAACCTCATCACATGAACGCTTGACGACGTACAAAGTGAGGGTGAAGTTACTACTAGAATTACCATCACGCAAGAAAACATCTCTAAGCCTTGAGCAGCCACAGACAATAATAGGAAGAGACAAAGTATGAAAGTCAATTTCATAGCCTTGGGTTCTCATTTGTCGATGTGCAAGACAAAGACGATGACTCTGCAATGGGAAACGGAAAGCGTCGGTGACCCGCATTACGATGCATTCCCTCAGAGCAAATGCTGACAAGAGTTGTCCAAACAAATCTGACAGTCCTATAAAGATCATTAGTATCACAGAGAGCGCTAGCTATCAGCTCGGCATACTCTGTCTCAGGGTCTCTTGCATGTATTCGAAGTGATAGCTCGCTCAAATCTACAGATTTCGCGTGAAGATATTCCTCAACTAGGTTGATGACGAAGTCTGTGTTGAGATACAGCATTTGACCGGCAATGCCTACAAATCTTGGTGGAACAGGCACATTCTCGATCTTGTCACCATCCCAGATCAATGTGATGCTTGGCGTTTCCAGGCCAAAAGAAACGGCCTCACGGTGGACAGTTGAACTGGGGCAGCCCGAAGGACAAAGCATCGAAGCATTTTTCTTTGGACCAAGGCAATGAGCATGATGCATATGACCGCATCCAGCATTCTGACTCGAAGATTAGATTTGAGCACGGTAAAGATGACAGTGCCATACTTTGACAACAGCACAATAAACAACAGCACTTGGTTGAATACCATCGGTTTCCGCTTTGTTCAAGCAGGTTGGACATGGGAATGCTGAATTTTTATTAACATCAAAAGTAGTCGTCCTTGTATGCAGGGTTGAAACGTACCCAGGGTGTCGTCACAAATTGAACAATGGGGTGCAAGAAGCTTTAGCTTGTCATCTATAAAAAACAATTACTTGCAAAAATGAGCTACGAAACTCATTGAACTCACCGAACGGAATAGGATCGTGAGAAAAAGGACAGTCTTCATTATCACATCTGGTTCCATCTACGGTGAAGCGACAGTGCAAAGTCGAAGAGAGCCCATGCAGTTCAACTTCATGAGCTACAGCACAACTACATGTGGTTGTCTTAATATGACAACAAGGGGCGTCCTCGAAGCTCTCCCCTGGAAAGACCCAACCAAATTCTTCTGCTGCTTCTTGCCGCAGAGCAGACTGCGAATGTCAGAATTAATTGTAAGAGGATGAATGTTTGCATACTATGGTTGTATTGCCGCTAACAAACTCCCCATTGAAAGCTAGCACACCATTTGACGGTTCTGATGTCTCTTTCAGAACTTCTTTTGCGTGGTTGCGCGCCATTTCAGCAGTTACAAGGCGTATCTGGAAACCATCCCTCTCCTGATATTCCTCTTTGTTCTCAGTATGTCTAGAAGAGTCCACGACTTGGTTGTTGAGCATCTTTGCATTCAAATCTTCATCCTCTTGACATGATCTGGCGACCACAACATCGGAATCAAGTATAATATCAACACCACTAGATCGGTTACTATTGTCGGTTACAAAGGAGTGGGACAGATAAGAACATACTCTTGGGGGTCCAAATTGAAGCCGTCCGCAATCTCAAGCTTTACTTCTGCTCCAACTCGTTCTGCAATTTCGTGCGCTAAAGCGTCAACAGTTGCCTCTCGGTGGATAGGGACCTGAATTCGAAAAGTGAGAAATCTTGTGAAACATATGAAGGAACCATTCCTTACCACCAGCTTAACAGGTTCGTTCCCATTTCTCTGATGCACTACAAGAATCCGACGCTTGGACGACATTGGAGATGAAAAGTTGTGCTGTAACCATCAAAACTGAGTAGTCATTCAAATTCACACGGACGCTGTGTCGGGCGCCAATATCAACTGTGTTTGGTTAATTTAGACCTGTACACTGCATGATAACAAAATATAGTAGCTGTTGGACGCTGCTTTCGAACTGTGTTTGGTTAATTGAAACAGGTACATTCGGTGATGACGGTGGCAGCCTTAAACCATCAGCAATAAGCGTCTCATAAATGCCAAGGTCATACTAAAGAGCATTTCACTCATACAGAATATAGATATTGACGGAAGAGAAGCTCAAGTCAATTTCTGATGTCCTTGTGCGATTTGGGTTATTTGTCACTATTTTTGCCTACCATATCAATTTCTTGTGATCACTAAACAACTTGACGAGGGGGGTGACGATCCGTCCTTGAGTTCAACTGGATTGAGCTAAAAAGCTACTGTTTCAAAAATGGCGTTGGAATTCGCGATAGTAGAGAGAGATGAAGCAGGTCGAAAAAGGAGCACGCTCGTGGCAAAAAATAAGGTTAGACTTGTGTGCTCAGACTACCTCCGGTATGAGCAGAACAATACTCATTGCTACAAGTATGAATCAAACATAGATACCAGGTTCTCAATGCGTACCAGCGTTCTGTAATTCGTTGGCGTCCCTCCTTTCCTCCAGGGCTGTTCTTGAAGGTGAGCTTGCGACATGTATGACCTCACATGTATGTCTCAACTTGTCCACGTTTAGGTTTTGGTGTAGGAGATCCCTCAGCTACGGTGACACATGCATTACTTCTCACTATCGTGCAAGATGTTTTCGGTCGATTTACAAGTCTGTGACCGTTCTCTCGACACGGAAAACAAAACACTCAACGACGTTTACTACTCCAACTTTAGCGATCTTTGGTGCCTACGCTCTCGGGTCTTCGCTTGTTCCAGAAGCTAAAAGCTATCGCTTTTTACTCCAACTTTAGCGATCTTTGGTGCCTACGCTCTCGGGTCTTCGCTTGTTCCAGAAGCTAAAAGCTATCGCTTTTATGCTGATGTCCTCAATGATGCCGCAGTTATCTTGGACACCTTCTCTCCTGTATTTGGCTCTACTCCGTTCCCTTGAGTCATCTTGATGTGAAAGCAATCCATATAAGCATGCTCCAACAAGTATCCGTGGTTTTATTAGGTATGTATGCAGAACCCTTCCTCCTCCTCCCTCCCGATATAATTTATTTAAATTTTCGGCTCCAGGTAGACCTATAATTTGTGGGCCCACATATGTGCTCTTGCTAGGGAGCCGAGTCCTTCCTCTCTCATACTTCATCAGGAATTTGATTAACCTGGCTGGTGAACCTCTAAAAAGGCCTGCCCGTAATCCTATCACAAAAGCACATCTTCAGATGCTTTCACAGAATATCGATTTTTTTTTCGTCAAAAGGGGCTGTAATTTGGGCTACTACCGCCCTCTGTGCATTAAAGTTTTCGCCCAAAAATACGGCCAAGTCATTAATTAAATGCAAGTAGCTACATACATGTTGAGCAAAGGATTTTATAAGTCTGCTCACCAAGGATTTGAAGACATAGAAACAAACAATAAAACACCGTTCTAGACTGATTACATGTAATCCTTTTTGTCCATATTATCCAAGAACCAATTGGCCTCAGACTTATCCCGGACTTCCTTCTCTGGGATCCTTATCAACACCTTCAACTTTATTAACTCGGCGAGTGCTGTGGCCATCTCATAGTGTTCGTTGGACACCCAAGTCTCCGTCTCGAAACCAACTAGGGCACGACACCCCTCAAAATTGTTATCCGCTACTTGCAGCCTTGCACTTAGCTCCTTCGTCTTGCATATGTCCTCGGGTTTGAACACAACTGGACATGGTTCATCTTGCCCCGTGAGCCTCCCCCATATCTCTGTTGCTTCTATCAGCGTAGCCTTCAGCGCGTGAGTCTCACCCTCCCATGGAGCACCAGCTTGGACAAACAGGCGGTAGATAAACATAGACACGGGGTCAGACAACGCATGATAATGCAGCTTGTTGTACTCCTCCGTGTCCTTGACATAGTGGTAGTGGACGAGACGGCAGCGGTAGAGTCCCATCTCGTGGCTTTGCTCGGATTGGTCCAACTCTTTCATGTTTACCAGTAGTGAAGGTGGAATGAGATCCTGCAAGATTGGATCATTATAGTTTTGCAAGCGACCTGGTATACCAGCGAGAAATAAGGGTAGGATCGATGCATGTTGCCAGTCTAGCAGGCCAACGATTTCCAGCTGGTTAGAGTCTGAAGACCTCGACACAATGACGTTACTTGGCTGAAGATCGGGATGGCGGATACGGAAATGATGGAGAGCTGGATTTTTGGGAACGAGCGAGGATGCGATGAGAAGGTAGCGTTCGAGGTTCTTGACATGGTCCAATGGTGACTGCGCCTTGTATCCGTAAGACTCCCTTCTTTCACGCTGGAATGGCAGTAGCGGCCGACCGAATTGTTTCAGATACTCCAATTCTTTGCAAGCTGGTGCTACGAGTGCTGTCTCGACACTTTTGTCTATAGTCTCAATTAGTTCCAGAAAGTTCAACAAAAGAAAAGGCAGAGTGGCGTACATGGTCCCCTGTCCACATTGAGGTATGACCTTCTTCCATACCACATATGCAGCCTGGCATCTGGACCGACACAGAAGCGCCCGTCTTCAAGCGGGATACCCTTCCTCCCTGTCACCTTCTCCAAGTCGTCAACATAGTAGAGGCTTCCACCGGCTGGAAAAGGAATCGACATCATGTGAGACTCCAGTTGTACAAGTTGACGCAAGACTAAGACGATATCCGGTTCCTCCGGCTCCAGCCACACATCACTGAGCTTCAAACCTCTTATATACTCCATGAAAATGTATTCCGTCTTCGCAGCATTCTCCGGCAAAGGAGAGTAATCGTAGACCTTGGGAACAGGCAGCCCACAAGAACGGAGGAAGCGCATTGTGGTCACTTCACTGGCAATAGCATAGAACTTAGGGACCGTGACGGGGTATGGGATGCGGGCTACCATCTCGAAGCCGCAATTCATGGTAATAAGAAAAGTCCGGTTAAAGCCGCCCTCAGCAAGCTTCATAAATTTAACGATATCTTGAGATTTCCGACCAACAGATTCCGCCGCAAGTCGACAAAGCTCGTCGACGTCGAACTCACGCCTGCGCTCTTCGAGACGAAGATCATTGTTGACGCTTAATGTGCAAGATAACGGATTAGGCATAGGTCAGAGAACAACATGTATAAGACTTACAGCCAGCGTCCCGATGAGTAGTTGAAGAGATCGTCAGGAGAGTCTGGGGGAGAGTCTGACATGCTTGAGAATGTACGACGCGGCAGCTGCCAACAGGCCTGAGTGAAGTTAGAGATTGATGAGGTAAGATACGCTGAACGAGGTAAGTAGAGAGGACGGAGCAGAGGCGAAGAGATTGAGACTGGTAGCAAATTGAGGAGCTTCGCACACCTGAGTGAGCAGTGCATGCAAATGTTGTGCGGAGAGTTTTTATAAGGACAAGACGAGACCTTAGCGCGACGCGACGCGTTTGATAGATCAAAGCGGTTTGGCCCTGGACGTCACGAGGTACGAGAGACAGCAGGGTGTGATCTTTAGAGTGCGGTGGCGGTGCGATCACGAGAAATTCTTTTCTCTTTGACTTCGTCGCCTGGTGGACAAGATATAGAATGTATTTGTACTGGCTTTGTTTTATATACAAATAAGTTTTGCAGTATTTGCTACAACGTGGGTGGGTGAGGACGCCGACTTGAAAAAAGGCGAGCTCTGACCTGCCGCGAGGTTCTGCGCAAGAAAGAACAGAACCGAGATTAGCCGCGATTCGGGCGGGTGGGAAGGAAAAAGGGTAGTAAGGGAGGATACTATACCGCTTGCCTGTTTCCGATTCTCTTTTGTTCACGGAGGCCACTACGCTTGTTGAAAACTGATTGCCTTTCTGTGCTCATCCCTCTTCTCTTACCTCCTTTGGGTGGGTGGGTGGGGAAAGATATTTTTCTTTTCTGCGGGAAGACGCGATGCTAAGAGACGACGAGACCACTGAGGGTGGGAGTCGCAGGGGGAAAGATATTTTTCTTTTCTGCGGGAAGACGCGATGCTAAGAGACGACGAGACCACTGAGGGTGGGAGTCGCAGGGAAAAAGGGATTCCCGTGACGACACAGCCACCCTCATTCAAAGACCACGCCCTTTCCGACGCTCGAACCTCACATCTGACAGGGCAACCATCTTTGACTTCGTCGCCTGGTGGACAAGATATAGAATGTATTTGTACTGGCTTTGTTTTATATACAAATAAGTTTTGCAGTATTTGCTACAACGTGGGTGGGTGAGGACGCCGACTTGAAAAAAGGCGAGCTCCGACCTGCCGCGAGGTTCTGCGCAAGAAAGAACAGAACCGAGATTAGCCGCGATTCCCCACGATTGTTAGGAGCAAGCGACGCATCGCCGTAATAAAGTGCACCAGGGAGTCTCCGCCGCATCGCTTTGGCCGCGAGCAATGCGATACCCCCTCTGACTAGGAGGGGCTCCCTGAAACTGGTGTAAAGACTTGTGCTCATCTGGGCTTACTATTTTCTGAAAGCCAGCGTCAATTTTAAGAACGATTCGTGCAGCGTGGGTACAGCTTGCAAATATGGTGCTAGTATTTGCTCGTGCTTTGACAAGTACCCGTAGAACGCATCGCTGGACCAACGCCCGATGGCTTTCATAGCCTCGAAAGGTACCCCCCTCATGAGGTACTCTAAGGTTGCGCCAATTCTGATGCCGTGACCCTGCAACGGTTCTAGGTTCGCAGCTTTTGCGGCTTTGGTAAGCACTTCCAAAAACTTTTTCTTGGTCAACGCTGCGTATTTTCCTTTTTTTATTGCGATATGCAAATAGAGGGCTGCCCGACGGCGGTGAGTTCACTCTTAAGTGAGTTTCGAGAGCGTTTCTGGGGTCCGAGACTCCGCTCTGTGACGCCCACGACACGGTCTCTCCGTGGACTGCTGTTTTTGTCCTGGGCAGATGGAAGGCTGTTGTTTCAAGACCTGTCCTGTCAGTCGATTTGTGCACGTTACTCGGTTTTACGTGCACGGAGGGGTCGAAAGAGGTTAAGGTTGGGACTGTGAATTCCCCCAATCAGGCGGCGCTGTAGAAACACGTAGTGGCACATGCAAACACCGCTACGTTGAGCGGGTTTGGTACAGTGTCGCTAATGCCCAGCTGTCTATGCATTGCCTCGAGAAAGGCTGGCGTGCAGGGACTTCTTTTCTTTCTCTTCGAGGTTTTGGGCGTAAGTCTCTCTGCAGCCTTAATCAATGCTCTCATTCGGGGCTCGTCTATGTTCCAGGCCACAGCATGCAGCAAGTGCCACGCTTTCACTCCGGCCAAAAAATTTTCAATGGCCGATTTCGAGTATGCCCCTGCCAGGGCTGCCACGAACGCCTCCAGCACCTCTGCTGTAACGGGAGCTCTTGCTTGTTCTGGGATGCGACGATGATACGACGCTGTACCAGCAGTCAGGGACAAAACATGCACCAGAAGTCAAAATAAACATTTAAATATGGGCTGAAAACTGTAAGCCTCCTGGTAGCAGTCTCAACAAATAACCATCTCCGAAAATATCCCAACAAATACACAGAAAAGTACAGAACAACAGGCAGGGACCGGCTCAAACTATCAGCTCAACAATAGTCTAACCACTGTCATGGAGAGGAAAAGCATGGAAGCTGGTAATGGACGGAACAGGATTGGACGGAACAGGATGAAATTGGGAAATTATTATATTCATTCGATATTATAATTCTCAATTTCATCATCAAATCAGTCAATGTTCGGCAATGGACGGAATAGGATGAAATTGGGAAATTATTATATTCATTCAATATTATAATTCTCAATTTCATCGTCAAATCAGTCAATGTTTGATTTGACAACAAGGAGGGGAAAAGGAAAGAAGTAGAGGATGCAGGGAGGCGCTAAAAGAGGAAAGAAGGATCTAGGAATGGGATCGGGCTAAATGGAGCTCAAGCAAATGGGGAAGTGGCAATCCGAAACATCCGGAAGAATGGCGGAACAAGAAGTTGAATGGTGGAACGGGTGGCACTGAAACAGGCCTCCCAAAAGGGAAATTGGACTATCAAATACGTTCTGGAAGTTGGAGAGTTTCCGACAAAGAGTCATATGTAGATAGTGGTCTGTGCACCAGAAAAACAGTATAAATAGCCCAAGTTTAGTAGAGAATAGACAGGCAATTGATAGGCAAAGGCTCGGTGATTCCCAGGGAGTGAATCGCTTAGGCCGGAGTTTGTTAAGAAACCTCGACTTGTGGGAATATTATTATTCTCATTCAATATTATAATTCCTCAAAACCTCGGCGTTTTGCAAAATTATTAAACGCATTCAAGATCATAATTATCTCTTTCACCGTCAAAATCAGTGTGAATTCAAGGTCATATTCTATACTAGCAAGCCCCAGAACTATCAAGTAATACTTCTACCAAGTACTACATCTGGAGCCCACCGCGAGGGGCTTTGGTTTAGCAAGTGACCAACAAGTTACACCGACATCAAGCTCATTATTGTGGACCATCAAGTCCAGTTCACATCAAGTTTAATACAAGATTTCATTTGCACCAAGAGGGTCTACCCCAGAAAGACTAAAGAGAACCGTGCCTAAGCAACGGGTCAAGACAACGGAGCACGTCCACAAGCCCGTAACCCGTAGCATCAAGACCACGACACTCAATAGTGCCAGGGACCCAGAACAGATCTTGAGATCTAGTAGAAAGCGTACATCCAACAATATCAATATTTCAAGTATAAATACATCAAATACACAAAATCCAACACAAAATATGCCCGCCGAAATAGTGAGACAAATATCAATATTTCAAGTATAAATACATCAAATACACAAAATCCAACACAAAATATGCCCGCCGAAATAGTGAGACAAAAGCTGCCACTATCAACAAGTCGTGACGCTCCTCGGTTCACCCATACACAGCCTACAGAAGTACGGCGCTTCCTTCGAAAGATGGAGAGCCTCTTCAAGGCTGCAGGGATCAATGATAACCAGGAACAGAAGGACAAGTTGACGGAATATGTGGACGCTGAGACGGATAGTGAGTGGAGAGGGTTAGATAGCTTTGGGGACGAATCTACGTATGACGATTTCGTCAAAGAAATACAAAGTTCTTACCCTGAAGCAATCTCAGATGAGGGAAGCGTGGCAGTGCTTGATCGGATCTGTCGAGAGCACGCACGTTTAGGGCAGCATGACACAGAAGAAATTCATGCGCTTGTTCGGAAATTCCGGGCTGAGGCAAAGAAGTTGACAGGGGTGCTAGGGAATGGAGCGTTGGTGGACAAATTTACCAAGTGCTTCACACCAGCATTCCGTGAGCTAATCTTAGCACAAGCCTTGCAAAAGTACGGACATTACAGTGATGTATCTAGGAAACGACACAAAGATGACAGATATGATCTAAAGGAAGTTATAAATATCGTGTCTATTTTAGTCGACTCTGGAACGTCATTCCGAGATGATGAGGGAACAAAAGAGAGAGCTCCGGGGGTGATCAAGGTTAAGCAGGAGGTTGACCTGGAGACTGAGGGAAGGTTAGCCAACTTGCAGGATGGAGTCATGGCTCTGGGGAAGGAGATGAGCAGTCTGAGGGGGTTCATGCAGACAATGAATAATGAGTGGAAGGCAAAGAGTCAGGCTCCCATGCAGGGAAGTCTGCAGAATAGGATGGGGATGCCTGCTCAGGCCTTGCAGACTGTTCAGTTTCCAGGAGGCAACAGTTCAGCAGCAGGAATAAACTGTTATCATTGTTGGGAGTTGGGACACAGGACCAATGACTGTGAATACCTCAGGACTCAAGTCCAAGAGGGCAAGCTTATTCTTTTTGAAGGCAGGCCTAGGCTACCTTCTGGGGATCCTATTCCCAGGAGTCCACCTAATGTGTCTCCCAAAGAGAGGGTCAATGCTATCATGGATCCTAAGGCTGCTGCCTTCTATGGCTGGGTTGAAGAGCCAGTCACTGTTGTGCCTAGTGTGTCTACATATGTGCAGGCAGTGCCCAAAGAGAAAGAGGATTTAGAGAAGAAGATAGAGGAGCTGCAGAGCTTGGTGGCAAGTCTGATAACTACTAGGAGTCAGACTTATGAGAAGAACACCCAGCAGAAGCAGGAGGGTTTTTAGAGAACTCAAGGATGGTGGCAGATGGAAGAGTCCAGCCTGAATTGAGGACACCACTACCACCTGAGAGTGATCTAAAAAGGCAAAGGGGAGTTATAGAAGTAGGCAAAGGGAACCTGCCCTTTGAGCAGGTGCCTGCTGTCAATGGAGAGAAAATAGTAAAATTTCAAAGTGACAAGAAAGAGTTGTATCAGCCCAGAGTATGGCAGAGAAGGGAGGATGAGATTGTCAGCAAAATATTGGACAATGAGGTGACAATTTCTACAAGGGAATTGTTGAAGGTGCCAGCCTTGCAGGAGGCTCTGGAGAAGACTTGGAGGAGGAGGGAAGGTGCTACCAAGTGGACAGCTGCCAAGGTCTTTGCACAGGAGGATAGAAGTGCCTCTGTAATGAGCCAGGTCAATATAGATGACTTGCCTCAACCAGGGTACCATATCTCTCAGAGTGAAGAAGAGGGGGTTCCAAAGGGATCAGTGGTTCATGAGGACTGTGTGGCTACCTTCTTGGAACAGCTTCCACCAGGGGATAGGCCAGAAGTGGTCTATGTGGCCAGAGACTTGCAAGTGTTGAGGTCTCTGTACCCTAGTGTGAATGACCAAGCTAAGGTGGAGGCTATATTGGATAGTGGGTCTCAGATTGTGTGCATGGCTTTGGACAAGGCACTAAGTTTGAGATTGACTTGGGATCCTGACATAAGGTTGCGCATGGAGAGTGCCAATCAACAGGTTAATGAGTCTTTGGGGATGGCCAATTGACTTGGGATCCTGATATAAGGTTGCGCATGGAGAGTGCCAATCAACAGGTTAATGAGTCTTTGGGGATGGCCAAGAATGTGCCCTTCAAGTTTGCTGAGGGTTTCACAATATACTTGCAAGTGCATATATTTGAGAAACCTGCCTATACAGTATTACTGGGGAGGCCATTTGATACAGCCACTGAGAGTAATGTGCAGAACTTGAAGGATGGTAGTGCAATCATCACTATCAGGGATCCTAATACTGGGAAGAGGACTGCACTGCCAACTTATGAGAGAGGCAAGGCACCCCCTGGTGGCAACAAGGAGGAGTTGGGAAAAGCTTCAGCCTTGAGGAGTTGATCCCAGATCAAGGAGAGGCTGCAGTGATGATAGAGGGGAGTGAGGAGGAAGGTTTCTGGATCAAGGGGTACTGTGTCAAGGAGAAGAGTTTTGAGCAGCAAGAACTCAGAGATGTGTACTTGGCTGCTTACCATGCTACTGGAAGAGAAGGAGAAAGGACAGGGCAGTTGCTGGGAGCTTACCTGAATGGAGAGCTAGGCTACCTACCTGAAGAGTTAAAGAGTGGGGGGGAGAAAAGCCAGGAGGAAACTGTACAAGTGTTTGGGAAATATAAGCCTGTTGCCAAGAAAGTTAGACCTGTGTTGGGTACTACACCAGAGGAGTTCAGGATAGAGAGGAATATCACTGGGGATCCTTTAAAGGACATGCCACCTTTGAGTCCACATCCACCTGAATTCAGGCCTACTGGGAGGTACACAGAGGAGTGCAAACAGATTATGACATGCCACCTTTGAGTCCACATCCACCTGAATTCAGGCCTACTGGGAGGTACACAGAGGAGTGCAAACAGATTATTGACCAAGCACATGAAGGGGAGTTTCTATGGCCAGAAGAGAGGAAGTTATTGCACCAGTTGATGATGCAGCAGAATGAGGCCTTTGCATGGAATGACAGTCAAAAGGGGAAGTTCAAAGAGGAATACTTCCCACCTGTTGTTATGCCAGTAGTACCTCACCAGCCTTGGGTGTTGAAAAACAGACCCATACCTCCTGGGAAGTACAATGACCTGTGCAAGGAGATTAAGAGGAAGTTGGAAGCAGGGGTTTATGAGAGGTCAAATTCCTCATATAGGTCACAATGGTTCGCTGTTCTGAAGAAGGATGGGAAAAGTCTAAGGCTTGTGCACAGTTTAGAACCTCTAAACAAAGTCACTATAGCTCATTCTGGAGTACCTCCTGCTACAGAAGAACTGGCCAACCACTTTGCTGGAAGAGCATGTGGTGGGATGTGTGATCTCTATGTTGGATATGATGAAAGGACTTTGGACCCTAAGTCTAGGGACTATACTACCTTTCAGACACCTTATGGAGCTCTGAGATTGGTGACATTGCCAATGGGATGGACTAATTCAGTTCCCATCTTCCATGATGATGTTACTTATATCTTGCAGGATGAGATACCTCATGTCACTTGGCCTTATATTGATGATGTTCCAATAAGAGGACCTGAGACTAGGTATGAGTTGGAAGGAGGAGGGTATGAGACTATTGCAGAGAATCAAGGGATTAGGCGCTTTGTATGGGAGCACCTGAACAATGTCAATAGAGTTGTTCAGCGCATCAAGTATGCTGGAGGAACCTTCTCAGGGACTAAGTCTGTGCTATGTGCAGATGAAATCACTGTAGTGGGTCACTTGTGTTCTTATGAGGGGCGCAAGCCAGAGACAAAGAGATATGCAGTGGTCATGAGTTGGGGAGACTGTTGCAATGTCTCTGAGGTTAGGAAGTTCTTGGGAACTTGTGGTACCTTCAGGATGTTCATCCAGGACTATGCCAAGATCTCAGAGCCTATCAATAGGCTCACTAAGGATGATGTGGCTTTTGTCTGGGAGGAAGAACAGAAGGAGGCCATGAAGGAGATGAAGAGGAGGTTAGCAAGTTGTGCAGCTCTAAGACCTATAGACTATGAGTCTGAAGGTGCTGTCATCTTGGCAGTAGACACTTCTTGGATGGCTGTGGGGTTTGGGATCTTCCAAGAAGACAGTACAAATCCAAAACAGAGGACTTGTGCTAGACTGGGGTCCATTACCTTGAATGAGAGGGAGGCTAGGTTTTCACAACCTAAGAGAGAGTTGTATGGTCTTATGAGGGCATTACAAGTTAGCAGCTATTGGTTACTAGGGTGCAGAAAGCTTATCATTGAGAGTGATGCTAAATACCTCAAGGGCATGCTGAGCAACCCAGGGATTGGACCTAATGCTACTATAATGCGCTGGGTAGAAGCTGTACTTATGTACCACTTCACCTTGAGGCATGTGCCAGGGAAGACTTTCAGTATGGATGGTCTATCTCGCAGGGAGAAGCAACCAGGAGATGAAGAGTATCCTCCTGTGGACTCATCTTTACTGGATGATCCAAAGCCAATGTCCTTTGAGTATCCAGATGAGATTAACAAAGTACCTGGCTGGGAGGAACATGTGCCCCTCAAGTTAGAGGACTTCATGGATGAGATTGATACAAGAGGAGGCTACTTGTTAGCAGTCACTCCAGAGGATGTACAGGAGGAAGTGGAATTGGGTAGAGACAGGGAGCAAGGGATAGCCTTGGGTTACAAGAACAGAGCACTAAAGTAGGGACTACACTGAATCCAGTAGCAGTCTTAACTTTATCTACACTCTTGTGGGCTTACAAGAACAGAGCACTAAAGTAGGGACTACACTGAATCCAGTAGCAGTCTTAACTTTATCTACACTCTTGTTGCCAGAAAGGCCCTCTGCCTCTACTGTGGAAGAGTACCAGGAAGAGAGGAGAACTGAGAAGGGAAAATCCTTAGATAACCTCTTACCACTAGTACAGGATTGGCTTAGGCATCCTGGAAAGGTACCCAGAGAGGTGAAAGAAGGACAATTTCTAAAGTTTGCAAGGCAGTTCTTCTTTGATCTCAAGGGAAGGTTTTACAAGAGAGGAGAAGAGGGGAAGCACAAGCTAGTCATAGAGAAGGACAGGAGGATGTATATGCTAAAGTCTGCTCATGATGCACTTGGTCACAGAGGGACTTTTGCAACTAAGGCTTTACTGGAGGAGAGGTTTTGGTGGCCAGAAATGGAAGCTGATGTAAAGTGGTATATAGACACTTGTCATGCTTGCCAAGTAAGGCAGAAAGTTGCAGTGTGCAGGCAGCCTGTGGTAGCCTACACTCCCAGTATATTTGAAACCATACACTTGGATACCATGCACATGACACCAAGTTCAAATGGGTGCAAGTATATTGTACATGGGAGATGCGCTTTAACCTCATGGATGGAGGGTAGACCTTTGAAGAAGGATAACCATAAGTTGATTGGGCAGTGGTTGTTTGAAGAAGTGATCTGCAGATGGGGCTGTATAAGCACCATTGTAACAGATAATGCTGGGCAGTTCACAAAAGTGGTACATTGGCTATCTAAGAAGTATGGGATACAGGGCATAACTATTGCTCCCTATAATTCTAGAGCTAATGGGAGGATAGAGAGACCACATTGGGATGTGAGGCAGGCCTTGTATAAAGCCTGTGAAGACAGAACCAAGTGGTACTGGTTCTTTTGGCATGTAATGTGGGCAGACAGGATTACAGTTAGGAAGAGATTTGGGTGTTCCCCATTCTTCTTAGTAACTGGAGCACATCCTATACTACCCTTGGACTTAGTGGAAGCCACTTGGTTGGTAGACTGGCCTGATGGACCAGTATCTACAGAAGACTTAATTGGCTTAAGAGCTCAAGCACTGGCAAAGCACTACCAGCATGTGGAAGACATGAGGACTAGGGTCAGCAAGGAGAAGTTGAGATGGGCAGAGAACTTCACAAGGGAAAATGAAGCCTCTATCAAGGAGTACAAGTTCAAACCAAGAGACTTAGTACTGGTTAGAAACATAGTGGCAGCTAAATCTCTAAGTGGGAAAATGTCTGCGCGCTATTGGGGACCTATGGTAGTGTTGACTAGGACTAAGGGAGGGAACTACATAGTGGCAGAGTTGGATGGTACTGTATGGCAAGAGAGGGTGGCTGCCTTTAGGGTTATACCTTACAAGGCTAGGCAGCAAATCACTCTGCCTACTAGTATAGAGGAATGGATCGATATCACTCCTTCTAAGCTACAAGAGCTAAGAGAAGAGAAGAATGAGGGACAGGTGGAGGAAGACCTCTACCTCCGGGGCATACATCTAGGGGAAGAACAGGAAGAGTAACTCAGTCTTCCTGTCCCTAGAGCTCTGGGGTAGCTGGCAAAGTAGGGGGTGCTATGGAGGATGGTGAACTAGAGATGTAGGGGATGATAGGAGGGGTTTAAATGGCCTTTGAGGCGACAGGGAGGACAGCGAAAACATGCAAAAGAAATCCACAAACATTACTGGAGGTCCAGACAAAAATTTTGATATGATAGCAAGAAATGGGACTTGACCTAATCTGGAACTGTGAATGACTGAGGAGGAGGTCCAGACAAAAATTTTGATATGATAGCAAGAAATGGGACTTGACCTAATCTGGAACTGTGAATGACTGAGGACAGTCTTTATTTGGTGGGGGGGAGATGATACGACGCTGTACCAGCAGTCAGGGACAAAACATGCACCAGAAGTCAAAATAAACATTTAAATATGGGCTGAAAACTGTAAGCCTCCTGGTAGCAGTCTCAACAAATACATGCACCAGAAGTCAAAATAAACATTTAAATATGGGCTGAAAACTGTAAGCCTCCTGGTAGCAGTCTCAACAAATAAAATACACAGAAAAGTACAGAACAACAGGCAGGGACCGGCTCAAACTATCAGCTCAACAATAGTCTAACCACTGTCATGGAGAGGAAAAGCATGGAAGCTGGTAATGGACGGAACAGGATTGGACGGAACAGGATGAAATTGGGAAATTATTATATTCATTCGATATTATAATTCTCAATTTCATCATCAAATCAGTCAATGTTCGGCAATGGACGGAATAGGATGAAATTGGGAAATTATTATATTCATTCAATATTATAATTCTCAATTTCATCGTCAAATCAGTCAATGTTTGATTTGACAACAAGGAGGGGAAAAGGAAAGAAGTAGAGGATGCAGGGAGGCGCTAAAAGAGGAAAGAAGGATCTAGGAATGGGATCGGGCTAAATGGAGCTCAAGCAAATGGGGAAGTGGCAATCCGAAACATCCGGAAGAATGGCGGAACAAGAAGTTGAATGGTGGAACGGGTGGCACTGAAACAGGCCTCCCAAAAGGGAAATTGGACTATCAAATACGTTCTGGAAGTTGGAGAGTTTCCGACAAAGAGTCATATGTAGATAGTGGTCTGTGCACCAGAAAAACAGTATAAATAGCCCAAGTTTAGTAGAGAATAGACAGGCAATTGATAGGCAAAGGCTCGGTGATTCCCAGGGAGTGAATCGCTTAGGCCGGAGTTTGTTAAGAAACCTCGACTTGTGGGAATATTATTATTCTCATTCAATATTATAATTCCTCAAAACCTCGGCGTTTTGCAAAATTATTAAACGCATTCAAGATCATAATTATCTCTTTCACCGTCAAAATCAGTGTGAATTCAAGGTCATATTCTATACTAGCAAGCCCCAGAACTATCAAGTAATACTTCTACCAAGTACTACAACGATAATCACAAAACACGTGGAATAACAGCAAACCTGTTCCGTATGTCTCTTTAGTTGATAGAGCCCAGGCCTGGTTCATGACCTCGAAGACTCTTTTTTCGTCATCTTCGGAGATTCCTGGTTCTGCCTCTAGTCTAGAGCTAATGCGAGTTCCGTTAGGTGCTGTCCAGAGCCTCAGCCTCTCTTTCACCGTGACGTGCGGCCTTAAGGCAGACCATTTGGGCTCTAACCCTGAGGCATAAGGTTGCGGACGACGGTGGCTCACTCTACTTTCTGCCGTGATTGGCACATTGAAACGCTCACGTGTCTGTCCAGTGCTGTGCATACGAGATCCACTCGTCGATTTGCTGCTCTGAGATTTCTTTGCGTGCGCTGCCTTTTGATAGACGTGCCGATCCGCTGTCTTTCTTGGAGCCTATGTGTCGGTGCTCAACTTTTGCTCCGAAGGCGGGCTCGCCTTCGATGTCAACCACGAAGTTTGCAATTGTGCTGGGAATTGGGACTGCCGGAAGGAGTTGGCTCCATTCGTAGTATATTCCCCTTGATGGTGCGTCTGCCGGGTTATGCTCGCTCTGAACATACTGGGTGCATACGCTGATTCCGTTCTGTCTGCAGATGGTGTGCACATGCTTGAAAACTTCGTTGATTGCTGCGTTGCGGCTCCGCCCGACCCACCACCCCTCCACAACCCCGCGGTTGTCGCAGTGGACCTTGAAACATCTCCCCACATCTCTTCTGCGGATAAGGGAGGATACCACGAAGAGGAAGCCGACTGCCTCTGCCCACCCAATGTCTCGTCCCTTGTTTTTCCATCCTTCAACCAGCTTCCATGCGCGCCACCGGTTACCGATTGTGATCCCAATGCCTGTGGACGAGCTGGCGTCAGAGAAGGCTTGCGCGTCGAGGTAGGGTTGCGGTTCTGATATTCTCTTCTCCACTGCTTCAGATAGTAATCGCTTCCACCAGAGCAGATCTCCGGCAGACCGTTTTGGTGGGGTATGCGGCATGAACGGACGATCACCGAACACACCCATGAAGGCTTCCAGACTGGTGAGGTAAGCTCTTCCTTCAGGTACGACACAGCACGCATGAAGGAGCTTTCCGTACAGTTTCTGAGCTTCTTCAAGTGTGTGAGTCCGGGATTTCTCCCAGTCAGCGATAGCTTGTCTGTATTTGTCTCTTTTTTCCTGGGAAATATAGACCTTTCGGGCTTCAATGTCCCAGATGAATCCAATGTAAGGCACTGATTCGCCGAATGGCACGTCCTTCGCTGTTTCCCAGGGGATTCCAAGCAGGTCTGAAATTCGATCGATGTCTCGCATGGTGTAAGAGAATTTTTGGTCCGCTTCCGAGCGAGGCAGCAGATGAGAAAAATCAGAAATTGGACACAGCATGTCTTCATCATATTCATCATGCTCGTCGCTGTTATTCTTGGCACCCTGGTACCAAATTCTTCCTCTTCTATGTACTCTACCCCCGCTCGCCGCAATCTTATCTGCCCATCTCTTCCTATCTGCGTTGTGGGAATGGACAAATTCCTTGCGGATTCGGAAGAAGATATGATCGTCGACCCATTTTGACAGAGGTCCGATGCCGTTCGCTCTGATAATCTGAACGCCTGCATCACTGATCCGACCATAACAGCCGCATCCCGAGGCCAAGCCGAAGCAATCCATGGTGTCGATGGCGTAATTGTCATGCCCGCGGAGTTTAACAACGATTCCCGCCCATTGAGAGGGCTTGATGGGGATGGTTCTGTAGGCCTCTTTGACGTCTCGGATGGCTGCCTGTGACCTGGGGGGTAGTCTAGATATGAGAGTGTAGATTGACTTAAAGGTACCCCAGGTACAGGGGAACTGAGACGAGTCAATATAGCTGTTGATGGATTGCAGGGTGCCGTGAGAGGGCTGGGGGTGTGGGAACGACAAGTTTTGAATGAGTCTGAATTTGCCAGGTTTGTTGGGCTTCGGGATAATACTGAGGGGAGAGGTCTGGAATGGGCCGAGAATGTCTTGGACTTGTTCCTTTGTGAAAGGTCCGAGATATCGACCCTTCGCAAATTCTGTGCTAACGATTTCGTCGAATTCGGTGGCCAGCACTTCCACCGACTCTTTGTTGTTTGGGATGAATGTGCGCGTAATTTGGGGAATCCCGGCATCCAACCCATGCTGTAGATCTTGTGCCAGGTTTGGAAAGAGATCTGATAACCCCGCTTGCCGCAATTGATCCTCCCAGGCGTGGTACTTGTAAGGCGACCGGAACTCAAAGAGATTGCGCGAGACCGCAAGCTTGAGCTCCATGATCTCTTTTCCCACATCCTGAGCACTCGTGCTTGTGGTCGTGGGACATAATGCGGCACCCCCGAGGCTTCTGCCAGTCGGTGCACAGCTCCTTGCCCTCGGGGTTGAGAAGCCTGTTGTTTTTGCTTCTTTTGACGTAAGCGGTCTGCCCGTTCCAAAGATCTCGGGCTGAGCAGTTCCAGATGTCGTGGGTATGTCAACCGAGACACACCGCGCAGGCTGCGTTGGTCGACTTGACTCCATCGGAGGAAGAGCCTGCACGGGCGTGAAAAAACTCGCTGCCTTTCTTATCTTTTTTGGCTTTCGAGGCGGGAGAATCTTTGCTCTGGTCTGTAGAATCAGACCTCTTTCTCTTTCCTCGTGCTGAGTTTGCCGCTGACGCAACATCACTCTTCAGCGAGTTCAGCTCTGGTTTAGCATTACGCGAGAATAAATATTGCGCGCCAGTGATGAATAGACACCGGTTAAGAGATGAGTTATGGCATGTATTATGGCGCCGGCAGAATGCATGAATGTTTGCATTATACCGTTATGCAGTAGCGGCACGCGACAAGCGTGAGCAGCAAAATTAGAGCGTCAGGCGGTGAACAGACATCGTCAAACGGTTGTGATTTGACACACAACGGGCAGAAAATTACCCTTGCGCAGAGACGAGACCGACACCACCCCAATATTTTTGCGCGGAGGTAAATGATAATGCAAGGTGACAGTGAAGTCAACATGGAAGTTGTGGATAATTAAAAGAAATGCAATACGTGAGTTCACTGCGCATACCGGAGCGAAAGACAAACTGGGCTCACTCACCAGCCATGAACGCGCTCCTCTTTGCGTTGTACACCTGATCCTTCAGGGTTCTAAGCGCTCGATCATCAATGAGCCCTAAGTCAAATATCCCGTCTCGAGGTGGGTTCTTGATCTGGCGGTGCCACTCTCTGCGCACTCGTGCCTGATAGAGTATGAGCACCTTTATGCCATCTGCTCCCTTGTTTCGCAGCTTATGATTAGTTAGCCGGAAGAAGAAGGTGTGCATGGCATCCACCATGTTGTTGGGCCACTTCTCTTGAACGATGTGTTCCAGAAAATTCGTGGAGGCAATACATACTTGTTCCCAAGATAGGTCCTCGTCTTGGGTAGCCCTACCTCTGGCTTTAAAATTCACTACCGGTTTCAACGCTAAAATGTCATCTTCTTTCACCAACGTGAAGACGTCGTTAGAGGCCACCGATTCGTTCTTGGCCGCTTCAGCCCTGCCTTCTGGGGTAAAGTAACTTAACTCGATGTACTCTCGCTCCCTCAGCTTTTTTGATAGCGAAGCGCGCAGGCGGATATTCGATTACCTCGGGAACCGGTTTCCCGACTACTAGTCTCGGCCCTTTGTCCTCGCTTGCGGGCGATTGAGCTCTCGAACGCGCGGAACGTAGGGTATGATCCTCATCTTGACCCCTAAAAGGTTCATCTCTCGCGATCCCTTGATCTCTCAACTCTGCTTCTCTGTCTTCTCGTTCCGCATCCCACACCGCTTTTCTACGTTCTAAAGCCTCTTTCCAAGAGTCCAGTAGGATACCAGCCGCTTGTTCGTCAGTCATTCCCTCCCTGTCGTGCTTTACGGCTTGTCTAGTGAAACTGAACTCGTCTTTCGAGAAGTCTGGGGGAACCTCAGAGTATGGGTTAACCGTAAGAGTAATCATTGTAACAACCAGAAGTGTCTACAGGCGTGTTCAGCTAAACTTAACTCTGTTTTACGAGAAAGATATT
Source organism: Macrolepiota albuminosa (assembly GCA_027475525.1). NCBI lineage: Eukaryota > Fungi > Basidiomycota > Agaricomycetes > Agaricales > Agaricaceae > Macrolepiota > Macrolepiota albuminosa. The sequence goes on along the minus strand of JAMWFC010000067.1, from coordinate 216,653 downwards.
TTTCTTTTCTGCGGGAAGACGCGATGCTAAGAGACGACGAGACCACTGAGGGTGGGAGTCGCAGGGAAAAAGGGATTCCCGTGACGACACAGCCACCCTCATTCAAAGACCACGCCCTTTCCGACGCTCGAACCTCACATCTGACAGGGCAACCATCTTTGCTACTGTTGGCGCTTGTAGGTCTGGGGATCGCAATCGCGTGTCATTTACTTCTGCTCCAACTTGTTCTGCAATTTCGTGCGCTAAAGCGTCAACAGTTGCCTCTCGGTGGATAGGGACCTGAATTCAAAAAGTGAGAAATCTTGAGAAACATGTGAAGGAACCATTCCTTTAGTATGACCTTGGCATATACGAGACGCTTATTGCTGATGGCTCAAGGCTGTCACCGTCAGCACCGAATATACCTGTTTCAATTAACCAAACAAAGTTCGAAATCAGCATCCAACAGCTATATATTTTGCTATCACACAGTGGACAGGTCTACCAAACACAGTTGATATTGGCGCCCGACACAGCGTCCGTGTGAATTTGAATGACTACTCGGTTTTGATGGTTATAGATATTGACGGAAGAGAATTCACGCTCAAGTCAATTTCTGATGTCCTTGTGCGATTTGGGTTATTTGTCACTATTTTTGCCTACCATATCAATTTCTTGTGATCGCTAAACAACTTGACGAGGGGGGTGACGATCCGTCCTTGAGTTCAACTGGATTGAGCTAAAAAGCTACTGTCTCAAAAATGGCGTCGGAATTCGCGATAGTAGAGAGAGATGAAGCAGGTCGAAAAAGGAGCACGCTCGTGGCGAAAAATAAGGTTTGTCTGTACGTACCCTCGTCTGGTACCTGACAATATTCCGCCAAGGTCAATAGTGTTCAAGCCGACTCGAACAATCACACTGGCCATCAGCGCGTCGTGGATTTTCTCGCAAAAGTCTTTCTTCCTTCAGGCTACCCCAGCAGTGTAACACCTGGTATAAAGTTACTTCCATTGTAATCTCCGTTGCTCAGACTTGTGTGCTCAGACTACCTCCGGTATGAGCAGAACAATACTCATTGCTACAAGTATGAATCAAACATAGATACCAGGTTCTCAATGCGTTACAGGCGTTCTGTAATTCGTTGGCATCCCTCCTTTCCTCCAGGGCTGTTCTTGAAGGTGAGCTTGCGACATGTTGACCTCACATGTATGTCTCAACTTGTCCACGTTTAGGTTTTGGTGTAGGAGATCCCTCAGCTACGGCGACACATGCATTACTTCTCACTGTCGTGCAAGATGTTTTCGGTCGATTTACAAGTCTGTGACCGTTCTCTCGACACGGAAAACAAATCACTCAACGACGTTTACTACTCCAACTTTAGCGATCTTTGGTGCCTACGCTCTCGGGTCTTCGCTTGTTCCAGAAGCTAAAAGCTATCGCTTTTTTGCTGATGTCCTCAATGATGCCGCAGTTATCTTGGACACCTTCTCTCCTGTATTTAGCTCTACTTCGTTCCCGCTGCTCAGGATCAGTACTTTGTGTATGAGCGCCTCTTGCAGAGCATTGTGTGGTATTGTGGGAGGAGGCTCCAAAGCAGCGATCACTTTACACTTTGCAACTCCAATAAATGGAGTCGGTGATGTTGGTGATTTGAATGCCAAAGACTCTAGTAAAGAAACTATCCTTGCTCTGCTTGGCATACTAGTGAGTTCTTTTTGTCCAACAAAGATGAAAACTGCTAACGTATTAACCGACACAGCTTGGGACGCTTCTAGTACCACACATAAGTGGGCCCTGGCTCACTTACAGCGCCTTGTTCTTGCTCGTGATTCTTCATCTTTCTATAAACTACGTCGCAGTTTGTGGTCTCAAGTTGCGTACTCTGAACAAACAACGTGCAGGGAAAGCATGGAACTTGTACCGAGTGTTAATCGGAAACAAGGTACCGTCTATCGCGGAAGTGTCAAGGCTGGACAATATCCTAAGCAGGCCTGATATCTTTTGCGACGAAAATGGTCGTAGAATAGGTCGTTGTACAATTGGTTCAAGTTTCTCAGACGTCTTCCATGAGCATTTTCCTTCTCGCCTACTAGAAATCTTTGCGCAAGAGCGCTACCTATTGTGGTATGATCCTCGGTGTCTGTACTTTCGCCCGGGGCGCGAGGAGCAGGACATCGGTGACAGTCCTCTGCATCTCCACATCGTGCTCAAGGAAGGCTACAGTGGAACTGATCAACTCAAAGCGTGGTGTCACGCCGCCGAACTTTGCAGGACCCTTTCTCTGGGTGCAAAAGAAACTACGAAATCCGATGATAAACTCCTTGACGCTCTGGATCTCGTTGACACGACGCTTCGATCATCCTCTCGGGAATTCCCACACTTTTTCGAATCCTTACGCGAGGCAGGATGGAATGTGGACGATATAGTTATCGTGGCTGGCTCACCAAAGGCGATACTTATAGGCATAGAGCCAAGGGGCGAGATTGATGGAGAGGACAAGAAGTACCGTTGAGTTTATCATGTGCTCGTAGCTCCATCGCTCCACACATATAGGATGGTTGCGCAGCTAAAATGGCTTAGTGTGTTTGCTAAACAATGAGTGCTGTTCATTATGGGTAATCACCTCCTTTCTGCGTGGGCCCACGTCAATGGACTCTATCACCCCCGGACCACTTGCTGCATCCAGGGACTTTGGAAGTCTTCCAAGCGCTTCCAGTTGGTTGGGATGCATCAGAAGTTGAGATCATCTGCACATCTGTTGGACGGATATCCTATTGGGTCAGTTGTACTCCGTGGTCACGTGTTTCATAACTTAGGAAAGCATCATCGTGACACGACATCCTCAGTTGTAATCCATCACAGAGACTGCATACTGAGGATCTTGTAATTCGTTCATATACTTTAAGGCTAGCTTGACAACATCGCTACTTCTTACAAGACATCCTGTCCTACTGCTCACTTACAAATTTTGTTTTGACATGAGAGGAGCCTGTCTTGGGTTGTATAAATGCTTCACAGGCAACCAGATTGTGAACATTTGACATGTGCCTCCATAATCTTCTTTTTCAAAGTTCTAATGTTTTTGACCAGATTTGTCGTGTAAATCTCCAAGTCTATGCACAATCCATCTGGTCTCTTCTTGCATCCCATCTGTCTTCATCCAACATATCTTTTCCATAGAAATTTTAGATGCTAGCAGCATGAGTCTCATGGATGCTCACAAGTCAAAAAGAGATGCGGTCTATTACAACAGCAAATGAGCAATGAGGAATTGTGGGAAACAGGCTAACTGTAGGATGGCCAAAATGGGATTCTGATTGGATTAGAGAGGCAGTGCTTATGGTCCACTCTGCATCTGTTTATCAGACAAGACAGTTGTACAAGATGGGTGCTGTCATTGAGTGCTAGGCTTGTGTGTCTGAGAGGGGGCATGAGCTCTATGATGCCATTGCCAATGCTAACATATGTCTGTAACCAATTTACCTTATCTCATCTTATAAACTCTTGCAGATAAAAAACCTCTCATAGATGGAACAGTGCAGTCAGTTTGCTTTGGTAGTCTGAGGTGATGCAAGCAACTGGAGGTGTGTTAAAGATCCTTACAAGCAAAGTCCTTTCACAGGGCTGATCATAGCTCATAGTTGGTGCCCATGCTGCATCACACTCACAAAGGAGGAGCCACTATTGCTACTCCTCATCATGGTTGTTGAGTCTCCATCACAGGAACATGGGTAGGGGAGACAGCTGCATTATAATCAGGAGGGGCTAGCAATCCTGAAAATCTATTAATTCACACATATTATACTAAACTAATGACAAATCATGTGAAAGAATGGATGATGAATGTGTAGGCCTCTCTTCAACAAGACTATGGTAGCAAACATGAGCACAGAACTTCATCCAGGCTTCAAAATCTGTTAATTTTAGCTGTTTAATGCGGTTCTCAGCCTTAGTTATACGTCTTTCCAAATGTTCAGCTATGCTAACTAGTCCATTGTAAGGTTTGTAGTGGCCAGTGGCCTACTCATCCAAGGCAAGCATAATCTATTCAACACATGTAATAAGGCAGATGATTGTAGAAAGAATAAAGCAGATACTAACAAGAGTGCTGGCTGTTGCAGGGATCTGTGGTTTATAGTCTTCTGAAGGGCAATATTACAGAGGTGATGATGCATCATGCCTATATACCAACTGAGCTGTTATTCAAACAAGAACCTCATCTCTTGCTGAGTTCTAAAAAGGATTTAGACTATGATTGCTCGGATGATTCATTGTACACACCTTTGGAGTTAAAACAAATGGAATTTTCTGACCAGGGATTTGATCATCTTCTGATGCTCACCCAGATCAAGCCATCCTAGGGAGTAACCAGGGTGCTTCTGCAGTATGAGATCATGAGCACAAGCTAGTCCTACGCATGGTGTTTGTTGATATTTGTCATGATCTGATTGAAGTCCATAAGACTGGCCATTGGTAAAAGTCCTAAAAATGATTGCATTTTGCATCAAATGACTTACATTGCCTGCTGGCCCATCTGACAACTAAAACTTTCAGGTTGGTTTGTCAGTGCTGAGTTTTTGAAATGCATTTCAAGTAATAGAATGCGCTACTGAGGGTCATGCTTTTCACTTTGCAAGGACTAGTTCTGAGAGTCTACAGAACAATTAGCATCTCTAGAAGTGCAGAAAGCCCAACTGACTTGCTGTTGTCAGATTTGTCAATGCTGTGAATGAAATTTCTCATGTCAACACACTATTTTTTGGTTATGGCTTTCTTGAGAATTGATTGTTATTTTAATAGTCAGCTGTTCAAAGTTAATGCTCAGGAATCTTCAAAATCACATTACCAAAAGAGCTAATTCAATAAACATAAGTGCTTACTTCAGAAAATATATTGATGCCATGTTAGAATACTTTTCAGAGTTTGGAAACATTTGGAGCCCTAGGCATGTAAAGTTGCATGTTTCTTATGGCTGATGTGAGATACCATAAGGCTTGTACAAGAAAAAGCTTGGATCCTGAGACAACATCATCATTTAGCTGGTAACTCTGTCTGTCTGTCAAGATGAGATCTTTAGATAACAAAGAGTTACAAACACAAAGTTTATCAGTTGGTAGTGGAGACATGGTGGCCAGCGAGCAAGGTAGAGTCTATTGAGAGGTTGATAAGATAGAAAAACACACTGTGTTATTGTGATCGAGGCTGTTGTTGTGTAGAATGGCCAAGTAGGAAGGACAAGTCTTCTGCAACCTGTGACAAGGCAATGGGCATCAGTAGTTATAGCAGTAATGATACCAAATAAATGCAACAGTAAAAAAGAAAACAAAAAAAACTCACATTCTTTAGTCTTGTTGCAGGGAAAGACTTGAGCAGCGTTGATCAGTCTGAAACTCTGGTTATAGATGGATGAATGGAGCCTATACAGGCTACCAGTGCATGGACAAGACACCTCTTAAGCCTGCAGCTACCAGAGTTAGCACTGCTAGCAAGCAGGCACAAGTTCTGTGAACTGCTGAGTATAGAAAAATTTTCAACTCAAGAATAGTAGATAAAAAACAAACAGATAAAAATCACATAGCTACATAACATTACTCTTTTTTTGAATGTTAGTGGAGGTTAAAGAATCTAGACCAAGCAAGTCACAGTCGGTGCTATGTATTGAATGTAGCTCAGTGTTATCGACATTTAACATATATGGTACCTGTGCAGATTGTTTACCAGTCAGCCAGAATGATCACTGTATCTTTTGTATGTGGAATCAGTGGTGCAGTTCTAAAGTGGAAGAAGAGACTTGATAAACCATTGTCAATCACAGCTTAGAAAGATATGAAGGGTTAGGATTTCCATAGAAACAATACATTCAATGAAGATCTAAACAAAAGCATTGGAAGTTTGAAAAAGAAGATTATAGAAGCACATATCAAACCTTTGCAATCTGATTGCCCATAAAGCATTATATGCACAACTTCCAAAGAGGTTGGCCAGTACCTGTGCTCCTCCAACAACTTTCTCTAGTCTCTTGCATTCCTCAGTAGTGGAAGAATCTTGCAAGATAGGAGCATTCTGCAGTGCAGGCATCCATATTTTAGGTGCAGATTATTTAGCAGCTCTGCATAGGACGCTTGCAGGAGTAAGGCAAATGGTGAGGATTGACATGTCACATGAGACAAGCTTTGAGGTGGCTGGTCTGTGGATAAGTGGGGAAAATCCACACATGTGAAGGATGAGCCGAGTCAAGATGAGATCAATGTGAACATTGAAGGTGCTATAAAGAGTTTTTACAAATGTAGGGATGATGGAAGGAAAACATGCTGTATCCTTCTCTCAGACTAGAATAATTTCAGTCCTGCAATTTCTTGAGCTTAAACAACTAACCAACCTGTGCCAACTCTTTAGGACATCTAAAGCTTTGCAAGAGTGCATTGAAGATCAAGCTCATTAGGATTACTGGCCTGAGTGCTTGTGCCATGAGCCTTGACAATGCTGACTTAATTAAAATCAATGTTTGAGTCTTTTAGAAAGCATTGAAAGAGAGCTGCCTAGATCAATGCCTGTTTTGATAGATTTTGTTGCTGAAAATGATGTCAAATATATGACTATTTTCAGTAAGAGAACTGAAAAGGTGGCTCTGTGCAAAGACTCTGCAGCCTTCTTGTAAGGGCGACCTCTAGAGGCTGTGGCTCAGTCACACAGCTGGCAGAGGGAGATCCAAAGTGTATTAGAATATATACTGACAATATCAAGGTAGCTACTCACCTGGCAGAGGGAGATCCAAAGAGAACAAGTCTGGGGATTCCCTATGCCAGGTTGGACGCTTCTGGGGCCTCTGAAGCGTGGGAAACAACTGTACAGTACAACAAAACCTTAAAAACTCAAAAATTGACTAACCAAACAAGTGTGCAAACAAGGGAGGAAAACTCTGGACTTTAGAAGTCAGAAAGGCAAACTCCGGCTTATCTAAGCAGCCTGAAGCGGTGCTGAAGGGCCCACACTTGTCTGAGTGATAGCTAAAGAACCAGAGCACCTCAAAGGTTGAGAATAGTACTAACAGATAGTGTTGAAAAAGTAGTAACAGCAAAATGAGAGAATGATAGAAGAAATAAGGAAGTGAATGAAAGGAGAGTGAAGAAATAAAGAGTGAAAGAAGAAAGGAATGAGGAGTCCCCTGACACTTCTACACCTGAGTATCTATCAGCAGTGTGTCAAACAACTGACGTTGGCTACTAGCCAATCTAACAATCAAAACTTTCTGGCTAAACATGAGCTCTGAGCCAAAATTAATCTATGTAGCAAAGTTGGTGTCTTAAAAGCTTACTGTGAATTGCTAAAAACTTTGTGAGCAGTAGCCAAACCTTCTGCTAATTAGCAATTGTATTATTTCCATAAAAATTCTTGGCTTTAAGGTGAAATAAGGTGTTGTAATATCATGTGGATTTATAAAGTCATCAAAACAAGAATAGAGTTTGAAAAATGTGGTAAAAGTCATTCATGAATGCCAAATCTATGCAGACAAGCCATTCAGTGCAAAAGAGAACCAAACAACACAGAAATAGTGTTAAATTCCACTTTATTGAGAAATGAAGACTCATTAAGAGGCAAGTGAATGAGATAATCTGACCAAAATAATTCAAGATGAAGAGACTGAAAGGAAAGAGATATTGAAGCAGTTTGTTGGATATTGGATCTGTACAAACCTGTGCAATGCTTCTCTTTTATCCAAAGCTGCCCAATAAAAATGTCAACCTTTCCAACACCATTCTCTGTCTCTATGATCTGATCTAGAAACTCTTCATCAAGAGCAATACTTGCATATAGAGTATTTTATACATTCTGAAGACATTTTGCCTCCAACTGTTGGTTGGCGTTCTGCAGGTGGAAGATACAGCAAGCCCATGGAAAAAGCATTTGTGGTTGTTAGAAGTATCAGCTCATCAATTTGAACTTTAGTTAGTGCTAGAGGCCCTTCAAAAAGCACAGATAAAAGCACCATTTCTAAATCCAGAAAAGGCATGAGACAAAAGTTGGCCAACATTAAGTCAGCTATGGACTCTGGGCTGCAATTAGAAAAAAAAAATATTAAAACAAATACTTACTTAAAACATGCAATAAAACATATCAGATTTCTGACATTCTTCAACATCTCTACCATTTAACATCATCCTTATATTACTTTTCTAGAAAGATATCTATCTATCTGAATTACATTATATAATATAGCTGAGAATATATTTTGTCTTTGTCTTTGTCTTATCAATTGCATGATTCATCTAGTCGGGTATTCTTATAAAAGCCATCTAAGAAACTAAAGGCCAGAAGAGTGTGCTCATGTTAATATCATAAATTCATTACATCAAAACTGCTCAAATAGTCATAGGATGTCTTTGAGTTTTAGTTATACATCAAATACTTATATGACTTTACATTATTTAATAAGACAAAATAAAATTTATAACACAAAAAACAAGCCGTGTAATCTGTTTTGCAAACTTAAGCAAGTTACAAATTAAAGGTGTGATGTCTTGACCTGACAACCAATTAATACTAAATTGAAGCATTCAGGTGCAGAAGGCAATAAGGTAGGCCCTGTATTATTTTGCTAGTATTTAACTGCTTCTCTAATCAGCTCAGAATTGCTCTAGTTGATAATCACCATTAACAACCTGCTAGCACATTCTTCTGCTCCTGAGGCCTTGACAGATGTATTAACCCAAATAGACAAAGTGATATGATGCAGAGCCAGTAAATGTATAAAGCCCTGAAGTTGCTGCTTACGAAAAGCGCAAAGATAGAAGCCAATCATTTGCGAATCTCCTTCAATCAGCTATAGGTACTCCTTCAGATTTTTGCAAAGAACTTTGATAGGACCCCACATAGACTAGGCGCATCAACAGCAGGCTCAGCAGCAGTTCTGAACACCTTGCTATGCATGGGCTGAATCTGGTGCACACGATTTAACCATTTTAGACCTTACCTGACAGCCACGCATGACAAGCAACAGATCCGATCAGTGATAGCACCAGCAGCAGCTGGAATAACAGCTGGCATCACACCACCAGCCAACATTGACAGGTAGCAGCAATCAATCAGCACGTGGCATGGCTAGCCGGCAATAGCGCTTATGGATTAGGTATAATGTCATTTATTCATGATAGATGGAGAGACATTTACCCTGGTGTCTGATGCCTCTTAGTGCCTCCCCTTAGACAAATGGACAGCTTGCTTGCTTCATTTCTCAACGTTTAGTTTAATACAAGACGTTTAATTACATTACTTACAGTTCACCGTCCCTTGGCAACCCTTCACCTTTGAGCAGTGGGGAACTTGTTTCTCACTATAAATACTTATCATTGTCGCTAGTTACCACAGAACAGAGTACCCCACTTTACACCCCTCAGTTCACCTTACAGTTCAGATTTCTTTTGAGCTGACTAAGTTCATAGTTGCCAATTGTCTGAACACTCTTAGCCTGCTTGCCACAGTTACGCTTACAGAACTTATGCACCTTGCACTTACAGCAGGCATCATGCAGCTTAGTTGTTGCTAAGCCTCTAGTTTCCTTCCTGCATTCTTTTGCTGCATTTAACCATGGTCATCTTTCTACCCTTTTAAGCGCACTTTGTCATTGGCACACCTTTCTTACTGCATTTCCTTGCCGACTATTGCTACCAACTTTTACCAAATCCTGTCATTTAACTCTTTTCTGACTTGTTCTCTGGGAACTGCCTGGGACTCCCTCAATCTTAGCATGCCCAATGCATTATTACACAGGTCAGTAGCCATAAACTGTATCTGCTACTGATCTACTTTTGGATGTCATCAACTTGTTCAACAGATGTGTGAATAGTCTTTAAAATAAGGCCAAAATCATTTCAAAAATGTTTGCAATGATTAAGGGAGTATTGCATTGAAGTTGGTGGCAGAAGCAGGCTGGCAAAAAGTGGGTGGGAGAAAGATGTTGCATTGTATAATGCAACAAAATTGCTGTAACATTGATGGAAGGGAGCACCGTCTAGAAAGGGTTGCCAGAGGTTGTTCATTTTCAGAGTCTTTGATCTCAGTCAAATCTAAGTCTGACTCATGGTCATTAATTATAACTTCTTGCTATGAGCTGTGCTTTCAAGTTAGCATCTAGCATGTGTCATTGGAGGCCAGACCATGTTGTGAAAGAAAAGAAAAATAAATAAATTCTTTAATTACATAGTGCTTGGAAGTCAGTTGGCTTATTAATATGTTGTCTTTTTTTAAAGTGTCTAAGGTCTTGGTACATTTTGGTGATAGCCAAAAGCCAAGTTTTTTTTTTTGTAGTGGCATTTGATATAACTGATGAGACTGCAGAGCAGCTGATTATATAGACACACAACCAGGTGTTCTGCACTTATATACTGAGTGTAAGGCAGCTTGCTTGCAGTGTTAACCCTGGCAGCTACAGGCATAAAAGGTGGCTTGTTCATGCATGGTGCCAACTTTGGAAGCTAGTAAAGACTCTATTCACTCCTCAGTAACCCAAGTCTCAAAGAAGAAATGCTGCTGTTGTATGGGTGGTGTTTTCAAGACTTCTACCAATACTTGTTTATCTTCACAGGCCAGAGACATTAGCCATGACCTCTTTACAGATACTCCAGATAGCTTTATCTAGCACCTCTTCATCATCTGACTCATTTCTCCTCTCAGAATGCTACAATGCATTCTACTGTGAGTTGTTTTGTCCACCAGCCATTGACTTCTCAACTTTTAAAATTGACTAGGCTGACTCATTGTTATTTAAAGATCTCATCTCAACAGACAAACAGGGTTATCAGCTAAATAATAATATTATTTCAAGATTGAAGCTTTTTCTTGTACAAGCCTTATGGTATCTTGCATTAGCCATGTTGAAGCTTTTTCTTGTACAAGCCTTATGGTATCTTGCATTAGCCATGAGAAACGTGCAACTGATCAATTTTCAAGAAAGCTATAACTAAAAAATGTTGTGTTAACATGGGAAATTTTATTCACAGTATCAACAAAACCTGACAACAGCAAGTTAGTTGGGGCTTTCTGCACTTCTAAAGATGCTAATTGCTCTGTAGACTTTCATAACTAGTCCTTGCAAAGTGAAAAGCATAACCCTTAGTAGTGCATTCTATTACTTGGAATGCATTTCAAAAACTTGACACTGACAAATGAACCTGAAAGTTTTGTTTGTTAGATGGGCCAGCAGGCAATGTAAGTCATTTCATGCAAAATGCAATCATTTTTAGGACTTTTACCAATAGCCAGTCTTATAGACTTAAATCAGATCATGACAAATATCAATAAATACCACAGCCATGGACTAGCTTGTGCTCATGATCCCATACTGCAGAAGCACCCTGGTTACTACCTAGGATGGCTTGACCTGGATGAGCATCAGAAGATGATCAAATTCCTAGTCAGAAAATTCCATTTGTTTTAACTTCAAAGGTGTGTACAATAAATCATCCGATGATGACACTAACTGTGGTTGAGTGTGCTGGACATATATGCAGTACAATGCCATCTCCAGCGCCTGGCATACGTAGTTGTGAGGAGTCCTGACAGAGTTCTAGTGTGCTTAAGCAGATGTGATAGAACAATGTGCTAGATGATAGCGCCTCAGATGCTACTTAGCAAATGATAAGTGCTGTAGCTTAAGCAAAGATAAAGAGAAAAAGATAAGTAGCGCAGCATAGCATGCCCATAGATAGCACCATAAACAATGAAGACGAGATAGACGAAGCTAGCGTCCAACTTAGTGACAACATCAGGCAAAGCTAGCACGATTTGAACACTAAGTGTAACTGGGTGCTCAAGAAGTTACGATTTGTTTTTATGTACATATGAAGTAGCTAACTTATATACTATATGCTACTGTGTTTTCCAAGATAAGTCCATCTGCAGTGCTACCTCCTAGCACCTCTCCTCATAGTTCTTTCTAATGGTGACCTGTCAACAGCAACCCATTGCACATGGATGATGGTGACCAATGGCATTATGACTCATGGCAACCAACGGTGACTCTAAATTGACTTAAAATTATATGGGTCTGCTTACTGTTAATATAATTCTGATTGGCCAGAGTGTTCCAGAGTATGGTTGAAAAATCTTTGACAGATGCCATGAGCACTAATGTCAGTGCTACTTATTGTATCAGTTTCCGACAGGTCCAGATGTCAGATTTAAGTATATTCTGTGCCACCGTTATTGATTCTTTTAGACTTCTGATTGAGGTGCCTCATCAAATGGCAGTGCCTATTGCTGACTCTTTATGGAAGTGATCGAGGTTTGGTTAGAGTCCTTCTCCTGCCATTGTGTTAGCACTATACATTCTGAGCCTCTTTAGTTTTTGAAATAAGTGAATGGAGTGTGCTGAAGGACTAGTAACTGGTGATTAGGGTAAATGGATAAGTCCTGCAATAGAGCAATAGAGCTAGGGCTGCTCTGTATCCAGACTGGTTGCCAGAGTCTCTAGTATGTCAAGTGTTGGTTGGCCTATAATGTCCCTTGATGCGCTCAGTCTGAGTAGAAGCCTATCACCAAGCAATCATAGCCTAAACCCCTTTTAGAACTCAGCAAGAGATGAGGTTCTTGTTTGAATAACAGCTCAGTTGGTATATAGGCATGATGCATCACCTCTGCAATATTGCTCTTCAGAAGACTATAAACCACAGATCCCTGCAACAGCCACCACTCTTGTTAGTATCTGCTTTATTCTTTCTACAATCATCTGCCTTATTACATGTGTTGAATAGATTATGCTTGCCTTGGATGAGTAGGCCACTGGCTACTACAAACCTTACAAATGGACTAGTTAGCATAGCTGAACATTTGAAAAGACGTATAACTAAGGCTGAGAACTGCATTAAACAGCTAAAATTAACAGATTTTGAAGCCTGGATGAAGTTCTGTGCTCATGTTTGCTATCATAGTCTTGTTGAAGAGAGGCCTACACATTTTCAGAAAACATTATCCATTCTTTCACATGATTTGTCATTAGTTTAGTATAATATGTGTGAATTAATAGATTTTCAGGATTGCTAGCCTCTCCTGATTATAATACAGCTGTCTCCCCTACCCATGTTCCTGTGATGGAGACTCAACAACCATGATAAGGAGTAGCAATAGTGGCTCCTCCTTTGTGAGTGTGATGCAGCATGGGCACTATGAGCTATGATCAGCCCTGTAAAAGGACTTTGCTTGTAAGGATCTTTAACACACCTCTAGTTGCTTGCATCACCTTAGACTACCAAAGCAAACTGACTGCACTGTTCTATCTATGAGAGGTTTTTTATCTGCAAGAGTTTATAAGATGAGATGGAGTAAATTAATTACAGACATATGTTAGCATTAGCAATGGCATCATAGAGCTCATGCCCCCTCTCAGACACACAAGCCTAGCACTCTTTTGTTCAAGGCTCTGGACATCAGCACCAGTGACAATAACCTGTAGAAACCTGTGAGAAAGGTGGCAAGTATATACATAGACTCATACATACCGTAGTTGAATTTTTCATGCTGAGAAAACAAAAACAAAATCAATGAATACAAAGTTCTCCATGGAATGCGAAGACATATGGCCTGGCAAGCAAGATCTGACACTAGTAGGCATCCAGAGGCAAAGTTGATGAGGCATTGTAGGTCGCAGCCAATGGAAAACAAGATCATAAAACTGGAATGTCATGATGAACGGCCATAGCAGGATATCAACAAACCAGTGAATCAAGCACATGATGGCTGCCAAGGTTGGCACCGTGCATGAACAGGACCACCTCAGAATCTTGCAGCCATCAGAGTTGGCGCTGCAGGCTAACAGATATAAGTTTTAAGAACAACAGTGTGTACAAAAAACTTTCCCCCTCCATAAGCACTGCCTCTCTAATCCAATCAGAATCCCATTTTGGCCATCCTACAGTTAGCCTGTTTCCCACAATTCCTGATTGCTCATTTGCTGTTGTAATAGACCACATCTCTTTTTGACTTGTGAGCGTCCATGAGACTCATGCTGCTAGCATCTAAAATTTCTATGGAAAAAATATGTTGGATGAAGACAGATGGAATGCAAGAAGAGACCAGAATGGATTGTGCATAGGCTTGGAGATTTACATGACAAATCTGGTCAAAAACATTAGAACTTTGAAAAAGAAGATTATGGAGGCACATATCAAATGTTTACAATTTGGTTGTCTGTAAAGCATTTATACAATCCAAGACAGGCTTCTCTCATGTTAAAACAAAGTTTGTAAGTGAGCAGTGGGGCAGGATGTCTTGGCAGAGCCCTGCAAAAAGTAGTGATATGCAGACAATCTTAACTTCTGATGCATCCCAACCAACTAGAAGTAAGTCCCTGTATGCAGCAAGTGGTCCAGGAGTGATAGAGTCCATTTGCATGAGAGAAAGAGCCCAAAAGTGCACAGTGCTGTGATGGATGGAGGGTGTTGCATAGTAGTGATTAATATTGACTGAGGCATTGATAATGTAAGTCCAATATAAATGTCATGATGTGGTCATAACATATGTACTAAGAAGAGTGTAATCACACCCATCCCACCTCTATTCCAGATAACCAACAGGGCAGGAATTGCCAAGCATTGCATCCTTAAGTTCAAAATATCACTGATGACCTATGTAAAAATGCAGTGTAGCAGTTGACAAAGAAATTGATGGTGCAGTAGGATATAAGGAAAATGACAGTAGAGATAAAATAAAGTGCAGAAGTTCATCTGCAAATCCTTGAAGAGCACTAAGTATCTTGGCCCAGCAGCCATAGTCTTTTTTCAAAGTTCTTCAGCAGAAGTAGGCACAGGAGGAGCTGAATGTCCAGAATACCATCTGACTAATATAGCAGAATCATTGTCAGAGAGAGGCAGCAATGCAAGCACTTTGCATTGCAGTGAAGACAGAGCAGAATTGTAGAAGTAAATGCCTTCCAGGCCAAGTTCTGCCTTCAGTCTGCACAACTAGAAGGATGAGTACTGCTGGTAAATAGAGCAGATGGAGGTGTAGACATCAGAGGTACATTTTGAATCAGCTTATTTTATTAGGCAGAAATATTGATGTCACTTATACCAATTAATAGTAACCTCTCATTCAATGTCTGCTTGAGCTGCTGCCAAAACTAAGCAAAGAAAGATGAGCAAATTGTAGCATGCAAAGAACGTGCATCAAACCTGGTTCAAGGTTAACAGTTTGCTTGTTAGATATTACTTATTGATGAATCATTGCTACCTTGAGCACTCTTTTCTATTTTTCACTAGCCAGTCTGACTCTTCCAGAGGTCACTAACATCTGCTCCAAAGCAATCAAGAATCTCCTATCCAATCTCTCTGATCACAATTACAGTGATAGGTTTTTGCTTCAGTAGAAAATAAAGATTTGATGATACACCAGTAGAACTGACATCAATATTATATCTGACAATAGGATTCATCACCTGGTATGAGATAGAATAAATGCAAAGAAATATCTCTATCCCAGCTTCCACTTGCAATTGTGGTCCATGAATCAGGTTGCTTTGCAAGAACCTCAACAGCACTCATGTGCCTCTTCAAAGCATTGACAAAGAGCTTTGCAAACATGCGCTTTATCTTTGCAGTGTTCAGAGCATGTGTCTGTTCTTTTGCCTATGCAAATGGGTACATGAGGAGGTTAAAATTTCTTGATGCAGGTGTTGAGTCACTTGGTCAGAATAGTAGGTATGCCTTGGAAGTGTGCTGCAGAACGGATTTTTCTACTTGACATGAATCATTTAATATTCTCTATGACAGCAATGCATACCTACCACCATCATCTTTGCAGCTTGGCTTTGGCAGACTTTGAAATTGCAGAGCTTCTAGTATGGCAATGTCTTTTACAAGATGAAAAGGAAAGCTTGAATTACTGGAATTGAAGTTTATTGATGTAACGGTTTGTTACTATATGACTATACTTGATATTTTTTTCTCATGTCATTCTGTCAATCAATTACTGATTGCCAATACATCACAGAATGCTGGCTCACAAATATTTGTTTCTTCACATCATTTAGGTTTAATGGTGAGCTGTGCACAAACATGTTAAACTGGAGAGTTGCCTGGCAGGTGTATATTCTAGGCATAATCAATGTCACAGCACTGAATCAAATTATGCATGAGGGACCTGTAATTGGTAAATTTTAAGTCTTTATGCTTTGTATACAAAAACTAAACATTTCATAACCATCTATATCAGTGCGTATTATATATTTCCAGAAGTAACTTCTCTTTTTTGACTTGCATCTTAACAGACAGCAAATGTTGACACTTATGCCAAATATTTCATTGATCTTGATACAGAAAATAAAGCCCTAGGCTCAGTGCTCAGGGATTGTTATTCTCCTAACTTACAATAACTCTGGTTAAGGCAGGAACTTTTTGAACAGAACTGTAGGTCCTTATCAATACATAATCATCCTTGTCACTGACATTGATAGGACCCCACACAAGCTAGGTACATCAACAGCAGGCTCAGCATTGGCTTCAGACATCTTGCCATACTTGTTCTGAACTTGGCACACATGATTTATCTATTTTAAGCCATTTCTGACAGCCATGCATGGCAAGCAATGTACCTAATCAGTGATAGTGCCAACAGCAGCTAGAATAACAAGTGACAATAGGCATCATGCTATCAGCAAGCATTGACAGATGGCATCACTCAGGCAGCACTTGCAAGTAGGAATAATAGTATTTCTCCATGACTGATAGCCTGGCATTTTATCTTGGTGCCTGGCACCGCTTAGTGCCTTCTCATTACTTAAACAAATAGTATTCTTGTTAACTTCTCAATATTTAGTTTAATGCATGGTGACTACTTACATTCTTTTCAGTTCACTACTCCTTGGCAACACTTAGTCACTTAGTGATAGTGAACTCATTTTACTATAAATATTTACTGTTGTCACTAGTTAGAATATAGAACAGAGTACCCCGTTTACATCCCTCAATTCATCTCATGGTTCAGATTTCTTTTGAGCTGACTAAGTTCATAGTCGCCAATTGTCTGAACACTCTTAGCCTGCTTGCTGCAGTTAAGTTTACGGAACCTACACACCTTGCATCTATGGCAAGCATTACACAGTTTAATTGTTGCTAAGCCTCTAGTTTTCTTACCGCATTCTCTGCCACACTTACTTATATTTATCTCCTCTTATCCTTTAGATGCACTTTGTCATTGGTGCATCTCCTTGCCACATATCCTTGCTGTTTCTCATTACCAACCTCCATCAAATCTTGCTGTTTAACCCATTTTCTAACTTGTTTTCTGGAAACTGCCCAGGACTCCCTCAACTTTAGTGTGCCCAACATATTTTTTATACAGGTCAGTAGCTATAAACCGTATCTGCTACTGATCTACTTTTGGGCATCATCAACATACTATTCTGAATTAAAAAGAGCAGTTGATTTCTATGAGTAAGCAATTTCATGTACACTCATGACCAAGACAGGCACTAAATAATTTCATGATGTCACTAGACTCAACTCATACCTGCAAGGCTTTGACTGCTCTAACCCAATGGTGTGGCAACTTGTGACAATGAACTATTGACAGTACTATGCAGAGGTCAACCCCCCAAAGCCTTGGTATTTTAGCTGCAAAGAAAAGTGTTTGTTGGCTTGTTCTTAATCTCAATGCCTCTAACCTTAAAGCATGTAGATTCCTTGTAATATGCAAATGTTTGTGGGTCATCCCACTGATTTGTGAATCTACAGCTCATGGAATCACTAAAGTTGGTGGAATATGATGAATGGTGAGTTGTCTGATCCAACATTGTATCAATTGATTTTTGAGCACTGTCATAACAGTACTCCTCATAGACTGCTTGATTCAGCATGTCAACAAATTAGAATCTTAGCTAGTTGTCCTCATGATGATTCTTGGATTCATGCAATTGCAGAAGCAGAGTTGGAAATGAGGATGGCACAGCAAGATTTGGGTGAACAGCAGCATGCACAAGATACATTTGCATCTGTCAATAGTGGGATCTCTTATAGTGGTGAAAAAAAGATATGTATTTTAAATGACAACTTCTCTGAAATTTATAAAAATTGTTTTGCTTAAAAACCTGGCAATTTCAAGCCCACACCTGATTTGCAACTTGAAGTGCTTAATTGTTTACTTAAAGTAAAGGCTTTTCAACACATTGCAGGTTTTGGATTGCCAGTCCTGCAATGCTATGCCCTCATTTTGTTTTGACTACTACAAGAAAACCCTAAAGAGCTTTTTTAGATGAAGATGATTCTTTATGCCACAATTTCTCAAGCAGTGTTTTTGTTGCACGCATGTTCAATATTGATTCTTGTACTGTGACACATTCTCATATTAATGCAAAGAACTTGGCATGGGGTCTTTATGCCATTACAGCCTTTGAAAACTTCAATCCAGATGCTAGAAGGCACCTTGTTCTTTGGGATCTCAGTTTAGTCATCAGATTTCCATCTGGATCAACTATTTTGATCTAATTCTCTATTTGACCCACTCAAATGTTCCTGTTATTGAGGGCGAAAAACAATTCTCTTTTATGCAGCATGGCAGGCATTTTTTGTTAAGTCTATAATGACCATCAGTCAGACAAGGATCATTTGCAGTCAGACAAGGATCATTTGCAGCAGGCAAAAGAAGATAAAGCATTGCATTTTCAGTCAGCAAAAATAGTGCACTAGGCAGAAGGCCTGACAATGCTAAAGCATTTCAACAAATGATTTTATTGTCTCTATAGTCTATTTACCACATGTTTATATGAGTAATTACTACCTACACCATAGCACTTACATTAAGCAGAGCCCTGTAAAAAGTAGCAATGTGCAAACAATCTCAACTTCTGATGCATTTCAACCAACTAAAAGTGTTTTGAAGACTTTTAAAATCCCTGAATGCAGCAAGTAGTCAAGGGGTGATAGAGTCTATTTATATGAGAAAGGAAGCCCAAAAGTATGCAGTGCCATGATAGATAGAAGACATTGCATAGCAGCAATCAATATCAACTGAGGCATTGGTAATGTGGGTCCAATATAAACATCATGATGTGGTCATAACATTTAATCACACCTATTCCACCTCTATTCCAAATAACCAACAGGGCAGGAATTGCTAAGCTTTGTATCCTTAGACTCAAGATATTATTGATGACCTATGTAGAAACAGAGAATAGCAGTTGATGAAGAAAAAATTGATGGTGCAGTCAGATATGAGAAAGATAACAGTAGGAACAGAATGAAGCATAAGTGTTTCATCTGTATTCAAGCAATTCTCAATGAGCAGGATAGAAAGCCAAAGTCAAAAAACAAAAGCCTTCACTACAATTAATCAAAAGATTGACAGTCTTTTCCACTCCAGTTGCCATGAAATGTCCTTAGTCAATGACCTGGCTTCCATTGCATTCTGTGTGAACATCACCAGTGATAATTGTGCTATGGGATTCAGGATGCCCATGAGAGAAAGTGCAACCTCATGCTTTTGCATTGCAGCCCCATATAAGAAGAAGATATTGTGGCCATCTATGAGTGCCTGCAAATTTCCAAATCAGTGAATGTCCAAACAGCAAAAAAAAGTCTTGCAACATACTGAAGTATTGTAATTATTGCAGTCAGCTCCCAAGCATCAAAACAACTCTCCTTGGAGTTTTGAAACTCCAAGGAGTTGACCTCTGCATAGTACTGTCAGTAATTCATCATCACAGGTTGCCATCTCTATATAATGGGACGACGCCTGGGAAAATGTGATGCTGACCAAGGCTGACCAAGAACCTTCCTTTTAGGGTAATAACATAAGAGTTGGCTCATTTCAGCATTAGAAATGCTTAGAAAATTCAGATAAAATCACTGAAAAATCAGAAAAAATTTGGGGCCTACTGATACACTGACTTGAGTTTTTCTGAGATTTATAAATGCTTAAAGAAATCTGAAAAATTCAAGAAAAATTCAATTTAGCTTACAATAATGCTCTGAGAGTTGAGGCAAACTGGGATTAAGCATTGAGTTGTGAAAACCGAGGCCTTAACCGAACGAAGTGAGGTTGAGGCTGGGATTAAGCATTGAGTTGTGAAAACCGAGGCCTTAACCGAACGAAGTGAGGTTGAGGCTGGGATTAAGCATTGAGTTGTGAAAACCGAGGCCTTAACCGAACGAAGTGAGGTTGAGGCTGGGATTAAGCATTGAGTTGTGAAAACCGAGGCCTTAACCGAACGAAGTGAGGTTGAGGCTGGGATTAAGCATTGAGTTGTGAAAACCGAGGCCTTAACCGAACGAAGTGAGGTTGAGGCTGGGATTAAGCATTGAGTTGTGAAAACCGAGGCCTTAACCGAACGAAGTGAGGTTGAGGCTGGGATTAAGCACTGAGTTCTTTATACATACTTGGAGCCCTAACCGAACGAAGTGAGGTTAGGGTGGAGGCTTAGTTGGGGGGGGTTTGGGGGCGAAGCTATACATACTTGGAGCCCTAACCGAACGAAGTGAGGTTAGGGTGGAGGCTTAGTTGGGGGGGGTTTGGGGGCGAAGCCCCCAACGAGCTACGAAATTCGTGCCGAAGGCACGAATCGTAGCTCGTCTATAATATATGGGACGACGCCTGGGAAAATTTAATGCTGACCAAGGCTGACCAAGAACCTTCCTTTTGGGGTAACGACATAAGAGTTGGCTCATTTCAGCATTAGAAATGCTTAGAAAATTCAGATAAAATCACTGAAAAATCAGAAAAAATTCAAGGCCTACTGATACACTGACTTGAGTTTTTCTGAGATTTATAAATACTCAAAGAAATCTGAAAAATTCAAGAAAAATTCAATTTAGCTTACAATAATGCTCTGAGAGTTGAGGCAAACTGACTGAGTGGTGGAAGACCGAGGCCTTAACCGAACAAAGTGAGGTTGAGGCTGGGATTAAGCATTGAGTTGTGAAGACCAAGGCCTTAACCGAACAAAGTGAGGTTGAGGCTGGGATTAAGCATTGAGTTGTGAAGACCGAGGCCTTAACTGAACAAAGTGAGGTTAAGGCTGGGATTAAGCACTGAGTTCTCTATACATACTTGGAGCCCTAACCGAACAAAGTGAGGTTAGAGTGGAGGTTTAGTTGGGGGGGGTTTGGGGGCGAAGCCTCCAACGAGCTACGAAATTCGTGCTGAAGACACGAATCGTAGCTCGTCTATATAGAATGGGACAACTTTTGTGGGAATTTGATGTGATGACTAAAAATTTGTCAGCTGATCAATGACTAAGGCTGACAAATAGTTGTCTTTTTGGTCTGTTTTGAATAAATGTTGGTAGATAATGCTTAAAAAATTCAAATGACTAAGGCTGACAAATAGTTGTCTTTTTGGTCTGTTTTGAATAAATGTTGGTAGATAATGCTTAAAAAATTCAGATAAAATCACTAAAAAAATTAGAAAAAATTCAAGGCTTACTGATACACTGAGTTTAGTTTTTCTGAGATTTATAAATCCTTAATGAAATCTGAAAATTTCAAGAAAAATTCAATTGCTCTGTTTTTCAGGAGATGTTAGTGGAAAATGCTCAAATAATTCCAGGAAAATCACCAGAAAATGAGGAAAAATTCAAATGCTACTAATATACTGATTTTTAGTTTTTTAAAGATTTATAAATGCTGAATAAAATCCGAAAAATTCAATTCAGTTTACAATAATGCACTGAGTTGTGAAATGCCGAGGCCTTAACCGAATGAAGTGAGGTTGAGGCCGGGAATGAGCACTGAGTTGTGAAATGCTGAGGCCTTAACCGAACGAGCCAGGAATAAGCACTGAGTTGTGAAATGCGTGAGGTTGAGGCCAGGAATAAGCACTGAGTTCTCTATACATACTTGGAGCCCTAACCGAACGAAGTGAGGTTAGGGTGGAGGCTTAGTTGGGGGGGGAGTTTGGGGGCAAAGCCCCCAACGAGCTACGAAATTTGTGCCTTCGGCACGAATCGTAGCTCGTACCATTGAGTTAGAGCAGTCAAAGCCTTGCAGATATAAGTCAAGTCTAGTGACATCATGGAATTATTTAGTGCCTGTCTTGGTCATAAGTGTGTATAAAATTGCTCACCTGTAGAGATTGACTGCTCTCTTTAATTCAGAATAGTACATGAGTGATGAGGATGATCATGTATTGATGAGGACTTACAGTTCCATTGATAGGACCTTACACAGGCTAGGCGCATCAATGGCAGACTTGGCATTGGCTTCGGACACCTTGCTGCACTTGTTCTGAATTTAGCACACACAATTTATCCATTTTAAGCCATTTCCAATAAATATACATGGCAACCAATGTACCTGATCAGTGATAGTGCCAATGGCAGCTAGAATGACAAGTAACAGCTGGCATTATGCCATTAGCAAGCATTGAGAGATTGCATTACTCAGATAGCATGTGGTACTGCTAGCTGGCAGCAGCGCTTACAAGTTGGATTAATGGCATTTCTCCATAACTGACAGCTTGGTGTTTTACCTTGGTGCCTTCTCTTTACTTAAACAGACAGCATTCTTGTTAACCTCTCATTATTTAGTTTAATGCATGGCAACTATCTACATTCTTTCCACTTCACCACTCCTTAGTGACACTTAGTTGCTTAGTGACAGTGAACTCATCTTACTATAAAATATTTACTATTGTCACTAGCTAAAGCAGAGAACAGAGTACCCCAGTTTACACCCCTCAGTTCACCTCATGGTTCAGATTTCTTTTGAGCTGATTAAGTTCATAGTCACTAATTGTCTGAACACTCTTAGCCTGCTTGCCACAGTTACACTTACAGAACCTACAAGCCTTATACTTATGGTGGGCATCACACAGCTTAGCCATCGCTAAGCCTCTAGTTTCCTTGCTGCTTCCTCTGCTGCACTTACTTGTATTTACATTCCCTCATCATTTAGGCACACTTTGTCATTAGCGCTGATAACACCAACTGTAGTTGGGTGCACTGTGTAAGGGCGACCTCTAGAGGCTGTGGCTCAGTCACATAGCTGGCAGAGGGAGATCCAAAGTGTATTAGAGTATGTACTGACAATATCATAATAACTACTCACCTGGCAGAGGGAGATCCAAAGAGAACAAGTCTAGGGATTCCCTATGCCAGGTTGGACGCTTCTGGGGCCTCTGAAGCATGGGAAACAACTGTACAGTACAACAAAACCTTAAAAACTCAAAAATTGACTAACCAAACAACTGTGCAAACAAGGCAGGAAAACTCCAGACTTTAGAAGTCAGAAAGGCAAACTCTGGCTTATATAAGCAGTCTGGAAGCGGTGCTGAAGGGCCCACACTTGTCTGAATGGTAGCTAAAGAACCAGAGCATCTCAAGAGCTGAGAGTAGTACTAACAGATAGTGTTGAAAGAATAGAAACAGTAAAATGAAATAATATCAGAAGAAATAAAAAAATGAATGAAGGGAGAGTGAAGGAATGAAGAGTGAGAAAAGGAAGAAATGAGGAATGAGGAGTAAGAAAAGGAAGAAATGAGGAGTCTCCTGACACACTGGACATATACACAGTACAACACTGTCTCCAACACCTGGCATGCATAGTTGTGAGGAGTCCTGACAGAGTCCCAGTGTGCTTGAGTAAAGGTGATAGAATAACGCACTAGAAAATAGCACCTCAGAAGCTACCTAACAAACTGTAAGCACCGTAGCCTAAGCAAAAATACAGAGATGAAGATGAATAGCACAGTGTAATGTGCCTGTAGGTGGCACCGCAGATGACAAGGACGAGATAAACAAGGTTAGCACCTAACTTAGTGAAGATGTTGGGCTAAGCTAGTGTGATTTGAATGCTAAGTGTAACTTGGGGTGCTTAAGGTTTATGATTTGTTGCTATATACATGCAGAGTAGCTATCTTTTATACTATGCACTACTATATTTTTGAAATAAGTCCATCTGCAGCACTACCAATTAGTGCCTCTCCTCATGGTTACAGGTAACGGCAACCTGTCAATGGCAACCAGCATGCGTGGAGAAATGGCGACCAACAGTGTTATAGCCCATTGGCCATGGTGACTTTAAACTGACTTAAACTTATATGAGTCTGCTCACTTTTTAGTGTAATTCCAATTGGCCAGGCCTTATGGTCAGAAAATCCTCAACAGACGTCATGAGTTCTAATGTTGGTGCTAAATCTTGTATCAATTCTTGATGAATAAAATGCTGGGCTAGAATATATCCTGTTCCATCATTGCTGATTCTTTAGACTTCTGATTGAAGTGCCTCGTCAAATAGCAGTGCCTAATGCTAACCCCTTTATAGAACTAATTAGAGTTTGGTCAAAGTTGTGTCTCTGCCATCGCACTAGCGCCATAAGTCCTGGATCTTCTAATTCTTTAAAGTCAATGAGTGGTGTATGCTAAGGCTTAATAGTGGTAGTTTAGACTGATAAACAGCACCTATAATCAAGTGCTAAGGCTCATGGTGTCCTGTGTCTGAGAGGATTGCTAGGGTCTCCAGTATGGCCAGTGTCCATAGGCCTGTAGTGTGCCCCTTGATGTACTCAGTCTAAGTAGAAGCCTATCAGCGCATTTTTCTTACTGCACATCCTTGCTGACCCTCATTGCTGACTTTCACCAAATCTTGCCATTCAACTCATTTTCCGACTTGTTCTCTGGGGACTGCCCAGGACTTCCTCAATCCTTAGTGTGCCCAAACACATTTTGTACAGGTCAGTAGCTGTAAACCGTATCTGCTACTGATCTACTTTTGAGCATCATTACCATTCAAAAAGTTCCTGCCTTGACCAGTGTCATTGTAAGTTAGAAGAACAACAATCCCTGAACACTGAGCCTGGGGCTTTATTTCCTGCACCAAGGTCAATGAAGTATTTGGCGCAAGTGATGGAATTTTGTGAACATTTGTTATCTGTCAAGATGCAAGTCAAAAAAAGAAAGTTACTTCTGGAAATATGTGATACACACTGACCTGGATGGCTATGAAATGCTTAGTTTTTGTATACAAAGCATAAAGAATCTGTGACGTTGATTATGCCTAGAATATACATCTGTCAGGCAGCTCTCCAGTCTGACGTGTTTGTGCGCAGCTCACCCCCAAACCTAAATGATGTGAAGAAACAAAATATCTGTGAGCCAGCGTTCTGTGATGTATTGGCAATCAGTGATTGATTGACAGGTCACATAGTAACAAACCGTTACATCAATAAACTTTTTTTTTTTTTTTTTTTTTTTTTTTTTTTTTTTTGGAGTAGCGTTTAATAGTAGAGAACAACCGCCCTAGGCGTCCACCCTCTACCCGCAGTACTGCTCACCTGGGGTTAAAACCAGGTTCCAATAATTCGGGCAGTTCATCAGATTTTAATCAGTATCTCTGCGAGGAAATGTCTTTACGCACTAGTGTAGAGCTACGGGCCCATGGATAGACCTCAGCCTATACCCTCTTCCATTACTGGCCTATTACCCACTAAAACCCCGCTCTTAGCAGCAATGTTTAAGTCATCAATTATTTTTTCTGTGTCCATGATCCCTGTCTCTTCCCATGTCTCTATAACTAGTTTAATGGTCAGTGATTTCTTCCCAAGTTTTGTCTTCGTTAGTTTGAAGTCTAAGTCGGCTCTTTTTGATATTGCCAAGCTCCATCTATTCGTGACTTCGATTGCGGAATGGGGGATGTCATTATTTTGGATCACTCTTTCACATCTTAGAGCCCAAATCATCTGTGCTGCTTCTACAATAAGGATTCTGTGTAACCTAGAGAGTCCCGGCGATCTGCAGCTGTCTTCGTACTTAGTCATCAATGGACTTCCCAAAATGGAGCTTATGTTCTGTTTCCTTAAGTCTTTCCCAGTCCTTTTTACCCATATCTCGTTTACCATTTCCCACACGATGGATTGACCTGTGCATACACACTCAGTCAAAATGTGGTTCAGGGAATCCACTTCGTCATCATGTTTGCATGTGACTCTTGCTTTCAAATCCGGATTCATATTTTGTCGGTCCCAGTATGTTCCGACCTTGTATGCGTCATGGGCACACTTCCACAGGAAAATTCTGAGTGGTTTGGAGAAGTCTTTACTTCTGAAGCTGAGCTAAATTTGCTTGTCACTCGGGGCTTTTTTATTGACTTTTAGTATAGACTTCTTTATCTTTGTTATCATGGTGCACGTTCTCGGTCTCTGGGGTATTGATAAATCTCCCCTTATTTTTTTGTAAGCAATCCCTTGCGTGATCTTCATTAGTTTGGCACCAGTCAGATGAAGCTCTGTGGGTATTGGGGAAAGAGTGATGGGTCTGTCGTTGTTCATGGCACCTTTCGCCATTGTACTGGCGCTTTGCTCCCATGAAGTTATTTGGGAATCAGATAAGTCATTAATATATATTGGTGCCATATGCATTCTTAGGCGACCGATCATTGTTATTATCAGGCCAGCGTTGCGGGAACCTATGAATCCTGTGTCCTCCTTTTCTTTCAGCTTGGTCGTCAAGTTATCAATGGTGTCTCCTGTTCTGATATTCAATTTTAACGGGGTTCTTATTCCTATTTTCATCGAGGCCAGCAGTATTGCTAAAAAATTGTTCCCGCCTCCAGTATCACGCTCTAGGCTGTACCACATACCGTTCGTATCCAGTTCTTCTTTATCTATGAAGGTAACACCAGTGCCCATGATACTTCCTTGTCTTACATCTTTATAAGCTTTGCTCGCGCCTTTCACGAAGGCTTCAACGGGTTGCATTGGAATTTCGGGGGGCTCACGACAGTATGTTTGATTATATACAGGGCCCGAGGTGAAGATTCTAAATACTTCTGCAAGGGATCCAGCCGTTGTTAAGTTGGCATTGAACATGTTTGATGAAGGGAGTTCTTCAAATGGTGCATCCCTCTCAACTATTAGTCTACAATCATCTGGTTGTGACGCTCTCGGGTTCCACTTTCCTGGCAGGGTTCCGATCATATCGTTTGCTCTGATAGAACAGGAATGTGGGTGGTTACAGTTCTCATTGTTTTCCATTCTCATGCAGCTCAGACATTCACATTCATCTGTTTTGAGGTGGTTTATATCTTCGATTACACTCGCAATCCTCTCCGCATCCCCGACTTTAAACATTTTATGGTTAGATTTTAAACATTCAGCTATTTTTCCGTGGTTCATTCTTCTTAGCT
Organism: Macrolepiota albuminosa; assembly: GCA_027475525.1. NCBI lineage: Eukaryota > Fungi > Basidiomycota > Agaricomycetes > Agaricales > Agaricaceae > Macrolepiota > Macrolepiota albuminosa. The sequence goes on along the minus strand of JAMWFC010000067.1, from coordinate 189,570 downwards.
TAGGTTGTGCAGCGTGATGGTACCAGATAGGCATGTTTCTCAGAATATCACGGTTGAAAGCCAGTCCTTCTGGGCGTACATTGTATTCTTTTGTGGTTTTGAAGAGTTTAGTCAGGTCAGGACATATCTCACCACGTGAAGATGTTTTGGGTCTCCATGTCTGGAGAAACGGGTTAATTTTTACTCTGTCATCTACATTCTCCTCAATCTTTGGAACATTTTTTGCTATGAGGACGTCTGCTACGTACGCCCATAACGGTCTATCGTCGTCGAGCCTAAGGTAGGATTTTAACCACATAATGTCTATTGCCTTATTCCTCGTTTTGATATCAACCAAGGCTCTACCTCCTTCACTTAACGGTCTGAACATTGTTTGTTCATTTACCAGGGCATTGCCTCCTGCCCACATGAATTTGTTTGCTCTCCTCATGACAGACTTTTCAATGTTCGCAGGCATACCTTGTACTTGAGTGAGGTATTGTGTCATTCCTGCTATTACCATTTGTACAATTAATCGTCTTCCTTCTAATGTAGAGTTTGATTTGGCCCAGTTTTCCAGGCTTTTGTCAATTTTTTCGAGGACATTAGACCATGGGGCACTTAGGTCAGACATATTACCAAACCACGCGCCTAGAATCCTAGTTGACAACCCTTCTTCCACTATGTGGATATTATCAGGGATTCTCGATTTGTCGGGTTTCGTCCTCCTTTCCTTTAGAACTTCCTTCCGGTAATCAGCTGTACCAATTGGGATAATTTCAGTCTTTGCTATATTAAAATTCACTTTTGCTGCTATACACCAATCATCAAGGATTTCGTTTAGAGACTCCAAGTCATCATCTTCGGAAAGGAAAGTCGTGGTATCATCAGCGAAAAGGCTTGCTATTAACTTCTCAGTGTGGCCTGGGATTGAGTACCCTTTGAGATTTGAGGCTCTCAGAGAGGCTGCGAGGGGCTCTATGGCCAAGTCAAAAAGTAGACATGACAAGGGGTCACCTTGTCTGACACCTCTAGTAATATTCCATGGGGAGCTGAGAACCCCATTGATCATTATACATGTTTGGGCCGTTTTATATAGCAATTTTACTGTGTTTATAAATGTACTTGGAATTCCGAACCTCTCTAGAGTTTTCCATAGATATTCATGATCAATTTTATCGTATGCCTTTTCTTGATCTAGGGCAACTATTAGTCCATTAATTTCATTTGCTTCCGCATAGTGAATCATCATGCGTATTAGTTTTGTTTGGTCAGTAATGCTCCTACCCGTGATAAAATCCGCTTGGCTCGGGTGTATGAGATCAGTAATTACTTTTGAAAGACGGTTTGTGAGTGCTTTAGTGAACATCTTATAATCAGTGTTTAGGCAAGTAATCGGTCTATAATTTGCTATATCTGTTTTTTCATTCTTTTTATAGAGAGGACACATCCAACCATCTGAGAAGGGGGAGTTATCTATTATACCGTATTGTTGTATATCTTCACACATCAGTCTAAGCAGTTCAATTAGATTGCAAGTCACTTTCTGGGAGCCTCCACCCCGGTTATGATTGTCATCATTAATGAACTGACCATTCATGGATTTCCAGAACTCATACGGAATTCCATCAGGGCCAGGAGCGGAGCTATTATTTGACGTCTTCAGGGCCTTCATGAGTTCTTGGAGTTCTATTAACCCAACTAAGTCATCACTCTGTGTTTCCGTAGTGTGGGTTTTGATTGTGTTTAGGACTTTAGCAATTTTTTCATTTCTGCATTCATTTGTTACGTTACGACACTGAGTCTATAGGTGATCGTGGTACAATTTCCCGAGTTCTGCCATCTTTGTTGAATCTGTTTTATACGCTGATTCATGGATGCCTGGGTTAGGTTTTTTAAGAGCAAATATTAGGTCTCTCGGACGAGCTTGCTTGTTATTACTTGTCCAGTACTTGCACATAGTTTCGCCATCGACTCTGTTTTTCACTGCTATCGCCTCCCTCTTATACATGTGGTATTTGTGTTCTAGAGTGGTAAGTTTCTTTGTTATTTCTTTTAGTGCATTTCTCTTGTCGATGTCGTTTAGATTCTCATTTAATAGAATACTATCTCTTTTACGGACTATGGATGATCTTTCCTTCCGATATTTGGGGACTATATTCCTGTCTCGCTCCCTTGCCATAGTGAGAGCATCTTCCTTCCACTTGTTGTATATTGTTTGGGGGTTCTTCTCGGTACTTCTATTTCCATTTAGTGCCTTTATCTTATTTGTCGCCATCATCCCCGTTTTCATTACAAACTTCCTAAATTTTTCATCTTTGATGATGTGCGCTTTCAGGGTCCACCTGCCTCTTCCAATTGTTGGGGCATTTGTGTGCGCAATTTGTACCGTTGTGAGGAGGTGATCAGTACCTGGTACTGCCGATGGGAATATGTTCCAGTCCCTTGCAGAGGCTGCTACATGATCAGCCATGTAGATTCTGTCGATCCTGGACATGGAGGAGGTTGCATCCTGGATGAACGTAAACATTCTCATTGTTGTAAATGTATCTCTCCAAGAGTCCCTCACACTTAGGTTTTGTTTTAGGTTATCAAGAGCATCTTTTGCATCATTGTTGTAAATGTATCTCTCCAAGAGTCCCTCACACTTAGGTTTTGTTTTAGGTTATCAAGAGCATCTTTTGCATTGTCTGGATCAGTTCTCATAGGAGCCCTATCCTGCGCATCTTCTACCATGTTGAAATCACCCAAAAGTATGTCTACATTGATTCGGGGGTTCTGGGCAAAGTATTGATTGATATCGTTCCAGAACTTTGCATTTTTGGAGCCTTCAGTTTCTTTCACATTCAGGGCATATACATTTAGTATGTTTATTACTTCCTCTTTATGCCATCTGATCGTTGATAGAATTGCCCGCCCCGGCACAATTTCAGTCATACTTGATTCCTGGACATTAATTAGGTTCCTATTCAGGACGGTTGCAACGCCTCCCTTTCCGGTGGGATTATCTGGGTCAGGAGAGAAAAAAAATTTCATTCTCTTTCCGAAAAGGAGTTCGAGATCTTCTTTTCGTTCTGCACTAAGGTGGGCTTCTTGGATTGCTAGAACACTTATTTTGTTGTCCCTCATTACTTGGTTTATATGATACCATTTCGTTCCTGTTACCGGTGAGCCTGCGTTTCGGAAACCCCTAATATTAAGAGTGCCTATGCAAAGTGCTGCTTTGGTATTTTTGTTTGAGATATTACTATGTCGGTTTGACACAATGGGGGAAGTTTCGGCTGTGGTTGGGAGTAGTTCAATTGGGGTTTCAATGTCAAAATCTTGGGGAACCAAATTGTCTTCCAAAAACGGTGACTCCTGGATAGTGTGAATGTCTAATGTTGTGTCAGTTATATGTGATATTATTTGGTTGCTACTCCCAGATACAGCCATTAGAGTTTGGGGAGAGAGAGGGGATCCACCTCCGAACTCTCCACTGTTAGTTTGTGGGACCAGAGTGGTGGCCGGCTCCCATGGTCCCCTAACAGTAGAGAGGCACGAACCGTTGCCGTATAGTGTTATGCCAGTATGTGAATCATTTGTGTATGTCGTGGTTGATAAGACTTACCGAGAAGCCAACCACGCTATCTCGGGGTGAGATCATTTCCCAAGATCTCAGGGGGGACGTTGCTTTAAGTCTTTGAAATACCTAGTGGGTTCAGTATTTGAAAAACTCTTGGCTTAAGCAGGACTGCTGCACGGCACCTTCCTCTATTGTTTATAGACTGCCGTTGTTTGTCTTTCGACATTTAGCTTATAGACTTACATGTACCACGTATGGCCAATATATTTCAGTCATAAGCATCTCCAACATCTAAAACATCCATATCCGTAATAACCCACCTCACAAGACATGGTAGCACACTTAAAGCCATCACTCTCAGGTAAAAGGTCATAGCTGATAATGAGTAACGACTTTGTATCGGAAGAGATATTGTTCTACTAAAGTGCCTTACGAGAGGGGAACTGGAATTAATTCCACTGTCCACGGAAAGCCCGACGACCATATGGTCTGTTTCCACGGAAAGTTCCACCCCCCCTTCCTCTGCCCAGTCCTCTGCCCCTGTGATAGTTTTCGGTAGAGTGATCTGCGTCGTTGTTGTATGCACTCTGTATTATTTGACTTTGCGGGGATTTCGTGGGCTTGTATCCAAACCATCCTGGCAAGTCTGGAAAAGGGCAGTTTGGTGTGTCGTGATCAATTGATTTGCAGTTTGTGCAAAGTAGAGTGTCTTTTTCTAAAAGGGGGAGTCCAAAACCTGCCGTTGCGGAGGGAAAAGTGCACGTCCTCATTAGTTGAATGAGCTTTATGTGGTCATCGTCTGTTAAGAAAGAGTGGTGAAGGAAAATGTTCCATCCCCTAAAATCGCCACCGTTCACTCTGTTCCTTTTAACTTCTAAAAATTTTACCGAAATGTTATTTAAAATGTCGCTCACCACACGGTCCGGATGGTCTGGAGCACATTCAACAATGTGTTTGATGACCTGCTCGGATTCCTGTATGCCATTCACAATTAGGCTAGTTACTGCCGAACGTGCTTCTTCAGAATCGACAAATATGAGGCCATAGATTGTCATCACAAAAGTGGGACGTGTGTCACTAAACAATTTGAATATCAACGTGATGTCCTTGGTCGATACGACTTCTAGGGAGATAAGGTGGTCTATCTGCATATCGGAGAGGCTGGAAATCATCATGTGGTAGGGGGGAGGGAAGCGTTCGGATTCCATTGCATGGTCCTGTAGTGGGAAAGATACTCCTAAGGTTACATCGCTTTCAACCCGGACGAGGTTTTTCAGCAGTGCGCGGGTCTTATCAACTGTCGCAAGGCTGTTCGTTTCATACTTGCTCCTGAAAAGTCTTGCCCAGACTTTAGGAGTGGCAACACGTTTCCACGAAGCTATCTGTGACCCGGTCACGTTCTCGAAAGGATGAATGCCCAGGTGGATTTTGGGCCACCCTCCATTGGGTTTTGCGGTTCTCTGGAGGCCAGTCGTGTTTGTCATAATAAAGTTATCAGTCTTCACGTCCCTGAAAATCTCCTCCCTAGGTTCTCGTCTATATGTGTGCACGCTCGACAGGCCTAATGAGTTGACTCTGACCCGTCCTTGTTTGGGATTCTGAGAGGGGTCAGGCATTGTGCGCCATGGACTAGCGGCGTTGAAGCCTGGGCTGGTTCCTAGTGGCTGATTAAGGTGTGTGGGAGAGCCTCTCGGAGAGTCTACTAAAATGTCGTCCCAGGCAGAGTTTCCGACCACTGTAGTGCTTTGGTCGTGGACTTTGGATTCGCCTCTTCCGTTATGTCTGATATCACACGTTTCGGAGAGGTTGGTGGCCTGCGTCCTATTTCTCGATAGGCCTTGGTCTATACCGAAAGTGAAAGTGGGCTGTTGGGCCTGAGCGTTTGATGGTGGAGATAGAGTGTCCTCCTGAGTGAGATGAAAAGTCGGGAGGATGGGGGTGCCTAAAGGAGGAATTGCAGTGGACGTGTGTCGTTTTGACGATCTGTCGATCAGGGGGCTGGATGGCTGGAGTCTCTTTGAAGTGTCGCTGACTCTAGGCTTCCTACGGCCCAAGGTGAGTTTGATTTTTCCTAGACGAGGTTTAGATGTTCCGACTTCCCTATGTGTAGGCCCCGAAGGGAGAGGGGGGAAGTTCGTATCCTCGTTGTTCATTGAGTTCGTGAACTCCTGTTGCATTTGTATATCAGGAGAGTTGACAGGGGCATGGTGTGGGGAGGTTCCTTCAAGAGGCGGATAGGTTGGTTGGTCGCTGTGGTACTCCCCAGTTTCTGGTGCCATAGAGTTTGGGGGGGTTTCTGCGTCCATTGGGGTGGATTTCTTTTGGGGGGGCAAGGAATGCCTAATCCTTCATATATTGTCTACACTTTAATTAATTTGCTGTCATTCATCCCTGTTTTTCGCCTCATGTTGAGCTGTCACATTTGACTCTGCAGGTCCAGCCACCATTTTTATGGAATGTCGTCGGAATGCTATCTAGGACGGTGGTACTCCCTATTAGTAGTAACCGTTTAGGGTTTCGAAAGGGTTTCTCCCCATGTCTACTATATCTATTGCCCATGAGCGTGTTTTTTCATTGAGATGCTCAGATTTATAACGCCTGCAGTTCATTACTGGAATTAAGTGCGGAAGTTTTCCAGTCAAGACTCATGCTTGGTGACGTGGCATAGCTTCGGATGCTCTCATATCGTCGCTCTTACTGGAAGTAACTAGCTGGGATGTGGAGGGCATTTACTCGGGAGGGGGGGGGGGCATTGGCAGCATCTTTCGGTGCTAAACACCTTTCGGTGTAGCCTCCGTTAGGAGGCACTCATATCGCCGCTCTCACTGGGAGTAACCAGCTGGGATGTGGAGGGCATTTACTCGGGGGGGCATTGACAGCATCTTTCGGTGCTAAACACCTTTCGGTGTAGCCTCCGTTAGGAGGCAGCCCCCGTTGGGGAGCAACTGAGCAGTGTTACCTGCCAGTTTTTTATTGATATGTGTGTGTACCACATGGTGGTTACAAGTCAAGAGGCCCCCCTTACATCAATAAACTTCAATCCCAGTGATTAAAGCTTTCCTCTTCATCTTGTAAAAGACACTGCCGTACTAGAAGCTCTGCAATCTCAAAGTCTGCCAAAGCCAAGCTGCAGGGATGATGGTGGTAGGTATGCATTGCTGTCGTAGAAAATATCAAATGATTCATGTCGAGTAGAAAAATCCGTTCTGCAGCACGCTCCCGAGGCACACCTACCGCTCCGACCAGGTGACCCAACACCTGCATCGAGGAATCTCGACCCCCTCATGTACCCGTTTGCACGGGCGAGAGAACAGACGCGTGCCTTGAGATTTTTGGTGCCTACGCCCTCGGGTCTTCGCTTGTTCCCGAAGCTAAAAGCTATCGCTTTTTTGCTGATGTCCTCAATGATGCCGCAGTTATCTTGGACACCTTCTCTCCTGTATTTAGCTCTACTTCGTTCCCGCTGCTCAGGATCAGTACTTTGTGTATGAGCGCCTCTTGCAGAGCATTGTGTGGTATTGTGGGAGGAGGCTCCAAAGCAGCGATCACTTTACACTTTGCAACTCCAATAAATGGAGTCGGTGATGTTGGTGATTTGAATGCCAAAGACTCTAGTAAAGAAACTATCCTTGCTCTGCTTGGCATACTAGTGAGTTCTTTCGTCCAACAAAGATGAAAACTGCTAACGTATTAACCGACACAGCTTGGGACGCTTCTAGTACCACACATAAGTGGGCCCTGGCTCACTTACAGCGCCTTGTTCTTGCTCGTGATTCTTCATCTTTCTATAAACTACGTCGCAGTTTGTGGTCTCAAGTTGCGTACTCTGAACAAACAACGTGCAGGGAAAGCATGGAACTTGTACCGAGTGTCAATCGGAAACAAGGTACCGTCTATCGCGGAAGTGTCAAGGCTGGACAATATCCTAAGCAGGCCTGATATCTTTTGCGACGAAAATGGTCGTAGAATAGGTCGTTGTACAATTGGTTCAAGTTTCTCAGACGTCTTCCATGAGCATTTTCCTTCTCGCCTACTAGAAATCTTTGCGCAAGAGCGCTACCTATTGTGGTATGATCCTCGGTGTCTGTACTTTCGCCCGGGGCGCGAGGAGCAGGACATCGGTGACAGTCCTCTGCATCTCCACATCGTGCTCAAGGAAGGCTACAGTGGAACTGATCAACTCAAAGCGTGGTGTCACGCCGCCGAACTTTGCAGGACCCTTTCTCTGGGTGCAAAAGAAACTACGAAATCCGATGATAAACTCCTTGACGCTCTGGATCTCGTTGACACGACGCTTCGATCATCCTCTCGGGAATTCCCACACTTTTTCGAATCCTTACGCGAGGCAGGATGGAATGTGGACGATATAGTTATCGTGGCTGGCTCACCAAAGGCGATACTTGTAGGCATAGAGCCAAGGGGCGAGATTGATGGAGAGGACAAGAAGTACCGTTGAGTTTATCATGTGCTCGTAGCTCCATCGCTCCACACATATTAGGATCCTTGCGCAGCTAAAACGGCTTAGTGTGCATGCTAAACGACGAGTGCTGTTCATCATGGGTAATCACCTCCTTTCCGCGTCCCACATCTCACCGGCATCCCGCGAGTGTTTAAAGTTTGAGTGCATACAAACGCAAATCTGGGGTAACGCTTCGATAAGCGTCGCCTTTTGATAGCCCCTGTGGTGGGTATACTTTGACATATTTCCGTACTCAAGATCGGGCCGAGGCCCTAGCAAGTTTCAATGATCATGGTCCGTCGTTTTTCTCCACGGTGTCTGGATAACAAGTCCTTGATGTCCACCGAGTCAATCGTGGTGGGTCGCAATCGAGGCAGGACGGACGTGGACGCTGAGGTCGACGTTCTACCCGAGTCTCGTCAACATCGACACAGCCATAGCCCAAAGATCGCTGCTATATGCGCGAGTTCGACTGATAAAGACAGGGTTATCTGAGTCAAGCAATCTCGATAGCACGGATGCACCACCTTTTCCGCGGTGCGTGAATGAAGCCATCCCAACGGGATAATTTTGCCTCATCCGGTACTGGTTTTTTTTTCTCAGACCGCATGCTCTCTTCAAGCTTCTGTATGTATCTGAGTATCTACTCTTGTGGGTCAACACCCGGATCTCAGTGTTTCTCCCGCGTTCTGTCTACATACATACATACGACAAACAAAGTCGTCTGCGAAAAGGAAGCAGAAGATGTTCTGCATCCGCCGCGGGCGGCACTTTCAATGACAGACAGCAGAACGCCAAACAACTGGAATATGTTCGCGCCATTACATCGATATCTAACTATCCGATGATAGGGTCCTCTGTCCAACGGCTTCTCAGTCGTCGAAACTCCGTGATCAAAGGCTGCACCAAAAACCGAATTCAAGTTCCGTTTTTCCCTTCAAAGGTGTGGCCCCTCGACACTAGCACATGCCTTGTGGCAATCAAATTATCCGGACCCGAAGTCAATGCGTCCGTCCGTCTTATTTGTGCCCTTATCTCCGAATCCATTCCTCCGATTCCCTCCCAATAACAAAGTGCACTTAGTCCTACATAGATATATCCGGGAGATACGGCCCGCAAGATCCGAACACGGATAACGACCATTACAATAGCAAGTGGGGGAGGGGAAGTAAGTAAGCAACTTGCAAAAGGAATAAAAAAACCCTCCAAACAGAAGGCGAGTCAAAAAGGTTCCGGACAACAAAAAAGCTTGTTCAAAAATTGGTGTATCCCCCACAACTTTTCGGGCCGTTTCCCCCCGCCCACCCCCCAAAGCTGAAAGAATCCACCTCTTCCCAACCGATCCGTCTCCTTTTGTTGTTCTTTCCCTCCCTCTCCAGGCTTCTCTCGCATCGGATCTCGTCCGCATCCAAGGTTCGCATCCTCCGTCTCTCGGGCTTCCTAATCTCCATCGAGCGATCGAACATCTCTCCAAGAGCCAGCCAGCTTCTCGTCGATATCTATATCTACTCATCATTCCATCGTCCAAACCAAGGAGGGGTGGGGTGGGCAGGACCCGGGATACCTCTCGCGTCTTGACAAACTCCTTGACAAGCGAAACTTTTTTCTTCTGAAATCGATCTGATTGATATCTAGATTTCTGGGAGTGTGCGGGGGTTTATGTTTATGTTTGATTTTAATGATTTTCCATATCCAGCCAAAGAAGAGAGGGGGGTTTGCTCTCGTTAAAGCAATTACATACACGATTTTCAAAAATTTCCCCGCATTCCCCGCAAGGCACGCCAATTGGATTGACACCATCACCACCATCATCATCATCATTTCCGATGACATGTAGGTAGAACAAACTATAGACCTCTGAGCAAAAAAGAAAAGAAAAGAAGACACTAATCAATTTTATCAACATCTTGTTGCAATGGGGGGCCCGGGGACACCCAACACAATGTACAGCACGAATTCCATTTCCGCCAAATTATCATTGGTGCCTGGAAACCCGATCACATTTCATAACATCCCCTGCGCTTAACAACGTACATACAATACGCGTGCCGGCATCTTCCCCACAGCCTGATGCGGGGCCGGAGAGGTCTAGGTGGGGTTGGGAACAAAATAAAATCCGCTAAACCCACTCAGGAAGTCAGGAGTCAATTCAGGACCGAAAAACAAAAAACAAAAAACAAAAAACAACACAACAACACAACAACACAAAACGCCAAAATCAAAAAAGTCATGTACCCGATTACCCCAGATATTTAATATAATCTACCCCGCACTCGGCAAAACGAAACGCGTACGTACGGGTTTCTCTCAAGTCTCCAGGGAAAAAGAATGTGATATGTACACGATGTACATACATACCGAGGGTGTCCACAAAAAAAAAATCTCCTCAATGACATTTACAAGCGACGAGGGAAAAAGAATATGACATCTACACGAGGGTATCCACAAAAAACAAAACAAAAATCGAGCGAAAGCGCGTACTCGGCAGTATGATTCCATCCACGACAAGGCACGCACCCACGCACGCACATAACGCAGCGCTAACGCCATGCAAACCAAAGTAGTCAAGACACTGCACCCTCCCCTCCCCTGATCCTTCTCCTGATTATGCACACAAAACACATAGGGGAGGGGGTAGGCTGGCCATCATCTATGTATATGTATATTATCTATGTACGCCACACACTCAGACCACAAATTCGATCAGGGCGCGTACCTATCCCTATCCCTATGTGTCGTGTATATGAATAACGGCTGGTACCGGTAACGGGTAACGGGTAACGGTCCACAATGCACGAGCACGGACATATACGGTCGTAGACACGTTACGTCGGGGGGTGGGGGGAGTGTGATGTGGATTGTGGTGTGATATGGATATGATATGTGATGTGATATGTGATTGTGATATGAGACGATGCAATACGATACGATGCAATACAATGTGATGGTGATGTATGATATACGAAAAAGATTCATTCATTCCACCCAACCCATCCCAAAATCGCCAACACATAGACGGAACAACGTCCAACGTCCAGCGTGCAACATCTACACCTCAACCTCAACGCAGATCACCCATCCATCCACGCATCCACGCATCCATCATCAACAACAACCCCACAACGCATCAGGCAACCACGATTCTCCCGCATCTCCAAAATCCCAAAAAAACCAAAACCGACGATCACCCACCCACCCAAACGGACCTCCGCGGGGGTAGGGGGTAAGTACTTCGGGATGTTGGGATGGGGATCTCCCAAACCCAACCGTCCAAAGAGCTGTTGACAAAATTGATTGCAGATCCACGTCCATGTGCACATGTGCACTCTCCAAGCCAGTCGGTAAACCGCCCATCGCCACGGCTACGGGTAACACGCGCTGTCGACCGTCAATCGAACGTCATGTTCATTGCTACCCCGAAAGGAGTTATACAAAGAGGCGGGCGCCGTAAAAAAAAACTCGGCTATGTATTAGCTCGAGACCGTGTGGTATACAAATTTGATACATCTGGTAATCGAAAGAGGTCAAAAAAAAGTAGACAGAGAGTAGACAGAGCATATCCAACAAGAGAGAGAAGCATGAGAGAGACATATACATCGCATCCAAATCATTCATCGTCGTCGTAGGTGTCGTCATCGTGAATTTTGTTCATGGTCAAAGCACCATCATCTCCTCTGCATGTCCCGCCTCCTCCTTGACAATGCCCATCCCATTCGCAACAACCACGGCCGACTTTTTCCTGCCCTTTTTACTCCCGACGCCTCTCGTCCTGCCTCTCTCCGAATTCCTCTCCTCATCATCCATACCACTAAGATCTTCATCATCATCGTCGCCGTCTTCCTCGCCTCCCTCTGGCATACTCGGGAGCGCAAAGAACGCGCCATTGGGTGGATACGCAGGAGCCGCGTTCCACGCGAGGTCGAGGCCCTGTTGTGTGTCTTGCTGAGGGTCGCGACTGGGAGTAGCGCCGCCCCTCCACGCCTTCAACTCGGCCTCGAGCTCACGGTTCCTAGCGCCCTGCGCCTCGACGAGCTGCTGGAGATAGCGGATATACTCGACGCTCTTCCTGAGGATCATGCCCTTGTTCGCCTTGACGATGCCGACGCCGTCTGGGCCTGTGGTGGTAGAGGCGGCAGACGGCGGGGGCGGGGTGCCAGAGCTCGAGTTGTTTGGGTCAGGAGAGGTGGCGGCCTGGAGGGGGGAGGAGGGGTCGTCGGCGGCGGGAGAGCCGGTGCTGGGGACCGGGTTGGCGGTGGGAGTAGCGCCCGAGACGTCCAACATGCACTCTGGGATGAGAGTGGCGAGTTCGCTGATCTTTTCGTTGATGTTGTCCCTGCGACGGCGCTCGACTGCGTTGTGGCTCTCTCTGCGCCTGCGGCGCTTCTCGTTTGCGAGCATGGCCTGTTTGTCGGCGGCAGAGGGGGCCTTGGGGACGGGGTCTGGGTGCGTGGCGGTGGGGCTGGCGGGGACTCTGTCGTGTGGGTCGGGATGGAGGTAGGACTGCTGGTGGAGGGAGTGGAGTGCAGAGACGGGGGGGAGATGGAGACTGTCGGCGGGAGAGGAGAGAGAGAATGGAGAGTAGGGGTTCTGCTGTGGGGAGCTGTGGGAATGGTGTGAGGAGAGGGAGTCGGGGGTGGGGAGGGAGAATTCGGAGGCGCTTGGGCGCAGATCAGCGATGTGCGGGGACACAGAGGAGAGACGCTTACGAGTGGCCGGGCATGTACCAGCCGGCGCCGGTGCCGTTTGGGTTGCCGCCGACGGTTGCTGCACGGGATCGCGGGATGATGATGGCGTGGGGGCGGGCGGGCGGGGGACTAGTGCCACCCACGCTGTTGTTCCTGCGGGGGCGGGCGGTGCGGGCGGGGCCGAGAGCGGGGCCGGCACCAGAGGGAGGCCGGGAGCGAGAGCGGGAGCGGGGAGGAGAGGGCGTGTGGCGTGCAAAGTGGAGATCGGTGTCGTAGCGCATGGGCTGCTGCTGGGCAAAGTGGGCCGGGTACGGGTCCGGGGCCGGGGCGGGGGCCGAGACATCAAAGATGTTGTGGGTGCGGGGCGGGCGGTCGTGGGACATGAGCGAGGCCAGCTCGTCGCCAAAGTCCATGGCGGGGGCGGGGAACTTGCGGAAGGGATCTGGGACAAATGGGTTGTACAGCTCAAAGCCCGCGGATGGCGACGGCGCGGTGTCGTGGGCGTGGGCGGGATGGAAGCCCTCCTGTCGGATCTGCGCCTGGGGCTTGTACGACGACGACGACGAGAAGAACATTCTCCCAGTCCCAATCTCTTGCGAGCGTATAAATACAGCGGTGCCCTGGGTCCTCAAGGCACACAAACACCCCCAAACTCCGGCCCGCGACCCAAACCGGCCCTCGGACCTGATCGATCCAGGTGGCGTCCCTCTCTCATCGTCCCCACGTCCGCGCCACACCCGCCGGCATTCATCCTCGAGGCTCGTCATCAATGTTCATTTCCTCAACCATCCCTTCAATTGCCTTTGACGCTCAACTCGGAGCACGGCAACCCTTGAAAATTCAAACACAAAGCAAAGAAAAAAAACGTTGTAGCCACGAACCACTACGACTCCCAACCGTGACCAACGGCCATCATTCCTGCAGGCAGATATATGAACAATTTCATTTGACGTTCCTCCCAACGGCCGTAACATCATGATTCATGCATGATGGCCGGTGCAGGGGCTAACAACGAATGGAGAACTAATATGGGACTCCTCCGTGCAGACCAATAACCGGAAATAACCCGCCAAACCCGCCATTTAGCAAAACAAAAAATCGCATCGAGTCATATTTACGAGCAGGTAGTCCCGCGGCCCGAACCCGCCGGTTATGCACGACTTTGCGGGCTCGTTCATTCATTCATTCATAAAGAGAGTCGTTCCCACAAGTACGACTACGAAAAACCAAAACCTCTACAACAAACCACGCGGCACACCGGCGGCTTGGCGGGAAACACTCACGTAAGCCCCTTACATTCATCCATTCAATCAACGACACACAAGAAAGAGCGAGAGATAAACGATCCTTCGGAACCGACCACCACCAAAAAAAGGGGTGGGGGGTCGAATCTGGTCAAGCGAGATCCCTCACGTACGTACGGGATACGACAATACCTCGGATACACCTTGGAATGAGTTTCTGCGGCTGTGTAAATCGGACGCGGGATACTGTTATGTACATATATAGATTTCTCTCGAGTCCGTTCCCGTTCAATGACATATTTGTATCCAGAGGTGTATGTAGACAGTCCTGAGCGGACACACCATCCTACCAGCCACACACAATGAAAGACACCCAACCCCACCCAACCCCACCCACCAAGCCCCGAACCCTCCTACATACCCACACCTCCAGCACCAAGCCCACACGTCCAAAAAAAAAACCAACACTACCCAATAGCATCTCATCTCACCCCCATCAAAAACAGCAACAACCCCGCCCCGGCCCGCCCTACCTTACCCCTACCCCAAGAGCAGCCAATCGCGAAAATGACACCCCGCGCGCACACGTGAACGACGAATGACGAAACGACGAAATGACGAATGACATGACATCGAATGACATGACATACACACTCATCCTTCCAAAGTCTGAAAGTCTGAAACTCTGCCAACTGAAAGTTTGAGGGGCTCAAGCTTGGCAGCATGACTCGAAACAAAACAGAGAATAACCTACAAACCTTACGATAGTGGAGTGGGAGCACATCCAAATGGAGCACATCAAAAAACCAAAAACCAAAGACCAAAAAGCAAAACAAAGCATGCAGCAGCAGAGCAGAGCAGCTCCACAGCACAGCAGCGTTCGTGTTCGTTCCAAAGTAGACGAGTCAGTCCGAAGCCCGACGGGCGTCCAAACCCAAAGGGTCCATATCAACTCTGAAAAAAAAAAGAAAGCCAGTGATGTACATGTTAGATATCTGAGATACTCATAGGCGAGAGTTTTGAAATGGAGCAGAAAGATGCCAGGGGTATGTTTAGAAAATAGGCGACAGACAGTGAAGCGTTTTGTTATGGAGCATTGAAATGGAGCAGAAAGATGCCAGGGGTATGTTTAGAAAATAGGCGACAGACAGTGAAGCGTTTTGTTATGGAGCAAAAAGATGCCAGGGGTATGTTTAGAATCCACTCTGAGCCGGGTGTGGTGTGTTTCTTTCCAGATCCGGGGTGTGACTTCCATTCAAAGTTCTGAAGAGATAGATACAGCGAAGCGTTTTGTTATGGAGCAGAAGGACGCCAGGGGTATGTATGTTTAGAATCAATCCACTCTGGGCCGCTGCACGTACAAAGATTTCAAAAAGACTCAAGATTTCACACAGAGGAATCATCGATCCAGCAAAGACTTGTTCCGCATCGACGACATCGCACCAAAGACCAACCATACAGAAGCTCTGAAACCAACTCCTCAGGCCTCATCATCAGCAACGCAGGAGCGCAAAAAAAAAAGAAAAGAAAAACACAACCTCGCCCACTCAAAAAACGACCGGAGAAAGCGGGGGGTACAGACCAACCACATCGCATAAAACAAAAATGCTTCCGCAAGGGACGGCGTTTACAGACTTTATTACCTGATGACGGGAAAAAACGCCAATTATAGTTACCCGGTGACCAGATCAGCGTCCGAAGCGCAAGATCGCCTAGAGTTTAGGGCCGCACAAAACAAGCCCTACCCAGGAAGCCGACGCGTCGGCCTTCCCGATGCCGCCGCTAAGTGTGGATCCAGCCCTTGTGTGGAAGATATCTCTTGTAGATTTAGCTTGGTTTCCCACAAGAATCCAGATAGATGCGCGTGGTTATTGATATGGGGTGGGAGAGCTCGTGTGGAGATTTGTACACTCCAACGCACTCTCCTTTGGTGGAGCTAACCAGCGAGAGGATCGCATCGCATCGTATCTTGACCAGGAGGACTCACTCCAGTACGGAGCACAGAACTACCACCAAGAGAACCACAAACGTCCGTGAGCTCGGATTCTCGGCACGAGTGCACCGAGAACCATGGAAATCCGATGATGCAATACAGATAGTGTACGAGGTTATGAAGCCACACAGCTAAAGACCAGGCTTTCCGGAAGAGGCAGCTGTGTACCGAATGATGGTCATTGACATAGACGGCGCGTAGAGACCAACCAAGGGGTTGCAAGTCCCCCGGAGACTCCTGGTTCCAGATATACTCAATGGAAAATCATCATGATAAATATATCAACCTGGTTGGCTGGGGGTTAAACCGGATATGGTCAAAGGGATGGGGTACTCATGCCAGTACGGCAGATAAACGTCGATTTGATCCAAGCTCAGACGAGATAACACGTATGACAAGAAAAAAAGACGCAGGGCGCAAGAGGCTTGAAGCGACAAAAGTGCAAAGGCGGATGGGATAATAGAGGACGAGAGAGCCATTCCCAGAAAGGAAACCGCCAAACAGAAGCATTCCCTGGAACAAAGTCAAGCATCAACAATACATAATGATATCAAGATGGATAATGAAACCATCGGCGGCCGGTAAGCAGACAGGGCCGACTCGGATGGCTTGAGGGGCATAATGTGGGCGCAAGATGATGCTTCGCGAGAGGAAGTGAATAATCCCATCATCCTTGTCACCAAAGCTCCAAGATGGACTTTTTGTACATCCCGAAAAGTGCATAATGAAAGCCCTTCCTCAGTCATTAAAATTACACCTGTATACAAAAGCGAGGGAATGAATTGTTACATTTTACGTCTTGACCAGCCAGACGCCCAAGGATAACAGCATCTGCTTCAAGACTTACTTGTCAAATCATGTAACGGCAGCGGGAATTTATCAGGGTCGTGGAAAGTCAAAGCATCGTGTAAAAAAAGCCAAGTCTGAAGGTCGACCTATAAAACTCGAAGGGAGTACACTACATGGCCGCCGTCATTTGTAGGGAGAGGGGGGAAGGAAGATGTAAGAAACGTTGGGTTCCCATGTCCATTTTATACCGGTCTTCTGGCGACTAGGTCCCATACACTCGTCCCTCGTGTCATGTGTGGTAGGAGGCCATTGCCGACACCCACCTGACATCCGGGACACGGTCACAATGCTCCTTGGGGGGACCAGCTGATACGAGATACGGTGTCTCCAACGCGATTAATTAGTAAGTGGTGTTAGGCATGCTGATCGCGGGATACATCACCTGAGCAATTTGTTACGCAACAGGTGCTCCTGTGCTCTGATAATCGGTTATTCCCTTGTTAAAGCCCTGATGTGTCGTGGCCTCTCGATCCATAATCCGGACTCTGGAAGGTTGTGTTAACGGACTTGGAAGAACTTGGGATTTTTAAAGTTTGGAAGTCGTCGATGGATCATGGAGTATCTTTCAGTAAGTAGTAGATTACACATACGTACTAGGATCGACCGCGAGAAAACAGAGCTAAACTTTGATTTCAGCTGACTCTATGTACAGCAAGACTGCGATAATCCCACATTTCGTGATGCTGCCAGATATCGAGTAGTTTTCTTTTTTGCTTCAACTTTCTCAGGGCTGTTATCCGCCAGAATTAATTCAATTCGCAGAGGACCATCACTTGAGAGAATCTTCCACAATTGCCCTCGTCACATGTGTCGAGAGGGCATCGATGAAATTGGAGACTTTTGCTTATCTTCTGAAGTGTACAATGCATTGAATGAGTTCTTACCCAATTTGGCACCTCTTTCACACTGGATGAACGTTGTATTTGTTTGGAGTTTTACTTCTCTTTACATTATCTCAGGTCCTCGAACAAAGCAACCGATCTAATTCGACGGATGCACAAGGATACACTTGCTACTAAACAATACTGAGATGATCTGTCGGTCAATATGTTGAGATCTGTGGACAATGGACACCGTAAGCGCACGATCAAAGAGGCGCGATCACCCTTTCACACTTATCACACTCATCACATCTACGCAGACAAAGCAGAAACAGAGTATATATTGCGGTACTAAATGGACGACACCCTCAGTTGTTATAACACAAGCTGAGGGTGAGTAGACACCATTACCTACAAACTTATGCACGGACTAATTGTACCATAGATTAGGATACTTACGAGTATCTGTGTTATCTAGGTACAGAATATTAGTTGTTATAACACAAGCTGAGGATTAGGATACTTACGAGTATCTGTGTTATCTAGGTCCCATCGGTTCAGATTCCAACACAATATATCCAATTCATCTCAAATTTCTCATCATTTCAGTTAATCTCGATTTTGACCTGGTTACCACTTTTCCCTCGATTTAGGTATCAACGTTGGCATACCATCATCCAAAATGCAACCAAGACAATGTAGGAAATTACTACCTAGACGACGCAGGAAACGAGACAAGCTTGGTGGTTTGGATGATATTGTACTCCTACACCTTAGTCTATCTTCGATGGAGTGTTCGTGACTTTCGTCGCCGATCGTGATAACATGAAGATTTATCTCATTTTTGGTTTGTGGTCGAAATATGCCTCGCCGCTCACTTGCTTAAATGCTACTTCGATGACCAAGGACTCGATGACGCCAGGAATATGCATTGAGTGTTCTCGCAAGTCTTCAAGAAATTAGCTCAACAGTAGGGGTACGGAATCGCTACATAATCAAAGAAGTAGCCACAAGACCGGAGTGATGTGACAGTGGCTGCCACACCGGGACGTATATATATACTAGGTTCCTTCGAGCGTGTGGCGCAGAATCTATGCGTCCCCGTCAAACCGCCCCACTGCTCGATGTACCCCTCAAAATATGTTAAGTGCTGCTGAACACCGTAAGCGTTAATGCCCGGCAAGGGACAACTTAGTTTCAATATGATTCATTATACCTTTCTCTCGATATTAATTCGCTACCCTGATACACCATATTTACAGATATATATGAACTGTTGGACGTCGTACATACCCTCAGTCAAGTATACGAGACTGAGGGTAAGCAACTACATACTTAAAATAACGGACACAACACTAATAGCTTACCTAGTCCCATTACTTACTCGTGTGCTCTAGGTAGGCTTAATGCAGTCAAGTATACGAGACTGAGGTCCCATTACTTACTCGTGTGCTCTAGGTCTTTGACTTCTAACAGGTTATGGGAGTGTGCTGCTTCACATATTGAAGTTAACGACCATTTTTTTGTGTGTGTGGACCTCATTACGTCCGACCCTGACTGGCTGTTGCCTGATATTATCTCGTTTGATTACCGTGCAACAACACGTGCTATTTGCTTGACGGGCACGAGCTGCCCTCACTGTTTGATCTGACTATGGCTCCAACCCAGACCCCCACTGATACTAATCCATCCCCTCCGACGGTTACCGATGCCGCAGCTGCAGAGATGCGCCGGATCGACGGTTTGGCACCTGTGATCTCGCAAATTAAGGTCTCACTCAGGTATACTGGTGAACTGCTCGTGAAAGATGACGGGAAGTGGACACCGTGGTCAAAATATATGAAACTTGAGCTTACCATGAGTGGCTTGTATGAGTATGTCTTCGATCCTCCTGACATACCATATAAATTGCATGAACCACGAGCCTACCATAATTGGCAGTTGAACAATTGCCTTGCGAGTTCCTTCTTATTACTAGGCCTCTCGGAGTCAGAGCGTAACCTGGCCGACGACTTGATAGATGCCAGGTCCTTATGGGACTACTTACAGGCATGGCATGGTGGAGCTGGACCCGTCCAGCAAGTCCGGCTGCTACAGGAGGCATTAACTACGAAGTGCTCTCCTGCGGAGCCTATCACAAAGACGATTGATAGGATATTCGAAAAGATTAATTGTGCATTCGATGTTGGAGACATAACAAAGGAGCTCCTACAGTCAATTGCGGCACTATCATCCTTATCTGACAATCCCCTGTATGCGAATGCACGCTCCATCATCTCGAGAGACCTTGCAGCGGCGACGGCAGCGGTGCCATATGGGCCTGATGATATTCATCGATTCCTTGAGAATGAACAGACGCTGTATGCAGCAGATAAGGGGGTGTCCAATATGCAGCCTACTGCCCTAGCAGCGCGCACATCGAGCCAACATGATGACTTGATCTGTGACAGCTGCAAATCACATGGGTGCCCAACGTACACCGGCCACACCAAACCGTGGTGTATCTTGGAGGGTGGGGGGATGGCCGGGAAGACACTTGATGAAGCTAGAGCAGCAAGGTTGGCCCACTACAAGACACAAAAAGATAACCGTGATAAGAAGAGGAATGTATCAAAGTTCACGATAACACCCGTTGGAGGCTTAGCCTTCACGATCGAAGGTGATTCTGATGCTTTGGCAGCCTATGTTACTAGCCAGGCTGGAAAGGCTGTGGGGGCACCTACAAAGGCTGAGTTTGCAGGCCTGGCATCCGATGAGGTCCCAGGAACCCTTGCAGATGCAGAGAGCCTTGAGGTTGATGCGTGGATTACACTGGAGGAGGAGCCAAAGGCTGGCGTTGACTGGAAGGAGTACACAACCACTGAAACCACACTTTCCAGCATGACCACTATAGTCGATGTATGCCCATTCTACTTAGACTCAGGCGCCACCGTTCATATCTCTCCAAACCCCCACGATTTCATCTCGTTAAAACCTATTACCCATAAGCCCATCCGAGGAGTGGGTGGATCAGCAATAGCGGCAACAGCAACTGGTCAGATGCGCTTACATGTAGAAAACGGCTCATACTTGACACTTAATGATGCACTATATGTCCCAAAAGCTACTGTACGACTGCTCTAAATCAGCCTGCTTGCGAAGAACGTTGGCATTTTCACAATGTTTGGCGACAGGGAGGCCACATTATTCAGAAAAACTACGAATGAATTAGTTGCAAACGGAGTTCTTTTACCCATGAAGAATTTGTATGCATTGAATCTTCATAACAAATTTGCTCTCGCTGTCCATTCATCACCCAATGCTGTTACGTGGCACTGCCGACTGGGTCATGCCAACTACCAGACGATCTTGGACATGGCAAAATCAGGCATGATTGAAGGTATGCCATCCAGTTTCCCTTCCAAGCCACCAAAATGTGACAAATGCATTCATGGCAAACAGGCAAGGACACCTGTCCCAAAGATCAGGGAGGAAGGAGTTGGGCATAGGGCTACACAAAAACTGGGAATTGTTTGGGTCGATTTGACAGGGAAGCAGGACGTTACATCACGGACCGGGAATAACTATATCATGAACATAGTGGATGACTATATAAATAAACCCTGGTCTATTCCATTAAAACTGAAAAGTGATGCATTCAGTGAGCTGAAAGCATGGATATTAGCACGACAAGTAGAAACCAGACTAAAGCTTGGAATACTTTGTTCGGGAAACGACTCCGAAATTATAGCGAGAGAGAATGAACTGTGGTATCGTTCTCAAGGAATCACAACACAGCATGGCACGGTATACACTTCAGCTCACCTTGGGCGTGTCAAAAGAATGCACAGGACTCTTATGGGAAAGAGTATTGCAATGAGACTATACGCAAAATGTCCAACATTCCTCTGAGATGAGTTTTATATGACGGCAGCTCACCTACACAGTAAAACAAAGACCTCAGCAGTGAACAACGTCACACCTGATGAGTTATGGTATGGCAGAAAACCAAATTACTCTTACATTCGTGAAATTGGATGCCGAGTCTTTGTCCTTATTTTAGGCAAGCACAACCCCAAGATCTATGAAAGATCAATAGAATGTGTTGATAGGACCCCATACAGGATCAGCGCATCAATGGCAAGCTACGGCAACATGGCACAGGCTCAGGATACCTTAGCGTATGCTAATTAACCAATTTTGGCAATATTTGACGGCTGTGCATGGCAAGAAGCAGATCCGATCAATGATAGTGCCGATGGCAGACAGAATGACAATTGACAGATGGCATCAGTCACTGATGACAGCGCTTGGGAAAGAAGACTGACGATCTATCAAAAACTGACGGACAGCTTGGCATTTGACCTTGGCGTCTGACATTGCTAAGCATTTTGGACAGACAGAAGGGTAATGGATTGATGGTTTAGCATCGCAATCTGCCACCTGGCATCACTAAGGATCTTGAATGGATGGTAGTGATCTGAAACCATTGGAGCTACCCCTATAAAATTTTCTAGTTTACTGCACTTTGGCAATGGTTAGTCACTGGCGACGGTGAACTTCTTGTAGTATAAAAAGTACTTACCAACTTGTACATACGGAAACTAAGAACAGAGTTTCCTGCTCCCCTTACTCCAGTCTCCCTTACGGTCGGCAACATCGAAGTTATCGACAGTTGCAGACTCTCGCTAACACTCGACACACTCGCGCCTTGCAGCTATGGCAGGCATTAACAACGCTTAGACCTCGCTAAGCTTACCATGTTCTTGCCGCTCACATTGCCATGTTCACTTACCACTTCTTTCATAGGCGCTTTACATTAGCGCTTGACACTTGCCGACCTCTTTGCCGACTTAATCTTAACTTCACCAGTGATGACGCCAACTGTGGTTGGGTGCGCTGGACGTATACGCAGTACAACACCGTCTCCAGCGCCTGGCATACGGGTTTGTGAGGAGTCCTGGCAGGGTCCCGGTGTGCTCAAGCAGAGGTGATAGGGTGATGCGCTAGACGATAGCGCCTCGGGTGCTACCTAGCAGGTGGTAAGCATCGTAGTTTAGGAGAAGTTATAGAGAAATAAACGCTAGACGATAGCGCCTCGGGTGCTACCTAGCAGGTGGTAAGCATCGTAGTTTAGGAGAAGTTATAGAGAAATAAATGAATAGCGCAGCGTAGCGTGCCCGTAGGTGGCACCGTAAACGACAAAGACGAGATAAACGAAGCTAGCGCCGAACTTGGTGACAAAGTCAGGCAATGCTAGCGCGATTTGAATGCTAAGTGTAACTGGGTGTTCAAGAGGTTACGATTCGTTGTTATATACATGGCAAGTAGCTAGTTTTTATACTATGCGCTACATTATTTCCAAAATAAGTCCATTGACGGCGCTACCAATTAGCGCCTCTCTTCATGACTGTAGCTAACGGCCACCTGTCAACGGCGACCTGCAGCACATGGGTGACGGCGACCAACGGCGACTCTAAAACTACTTAGAAGTGGTACGAGTTTGCTCACTTTTTGATGTAATTTAATTGGCCATGCCATCCCGGGGTATGGTCGGGGAATCCTCGACAGACGCCGTGAGCGCTAATTCCGGCGCTAAACATTGTACCATCTTTTGATAGATTTAAATGTCAGGTCTGCATGTATCCTGTCTCGTTGTCATTGATTCTTTTAGACTTCTGATTGAGGTGCCTCGGTGATTGACAGCGCCAATTGCTAACTCCTTCCAGTACTGATCAGGGTTTGGTCAGAGTCACCTCCCGCCGTTATGCTAGCGCTATGAGTCCTGAGTCTTCTTGGTCTTCAAAGTAACTGAGTGGAGTGCGCTGAGGGGCTGATACTGGTGATTGAGATGAATGGATAAGTCTTGCCATAGAGCGCCCGCGCTAGGGCTGCTCTGTACCCAAGGCTGGTCGCTAGAGCCTTTAGTGTGTCAAGTGTTGGTCGGCCTATAATGTCCCTTGATGCGCTCAGTCCAAGTAGAAGCCTATCAGCGGATACGTGAGGCAAGATCAGAGCACCAACGTTTAATTCAGGAACTTCATTGTGAAAACAATGTTGATGTACCTGCCGCAATAAATGAAGACCTTGATCTCAATCGAGCCCTAGCAGCGTTAAATGAAATCAACAATGAATTAGGGATAGATGCTGCTGATGTTGATCCCGAAGTACCAAAAACGTGGAATCAAGCTCAAAAATCTCCCAATGCTGAAAAATGGAAGGCAGCCTATGAAGATGAACTAAAATCGTTGAGAGAAATGGGTGTATACAGACTGATACCACAAGAAGAGATACCTGTGGGACACAAAGTACACCGTGGCCGTCCGGTATTTGCACTCAAATGAGATGAAAAGGGTAACATTGTGCGGTTCAAAGTAAGACATGTTCTGCAGGGCTTCAACCAAGTCTACGGAAAAGAATATACAAAGACTACCTCACCGACAGCTCACGTGGAATCCTGGCGCATCCTACTCCACCTTGCTGCAGCGCAGGGCTGGGACACTATGCAAGTCAACATTAAAACAGCTTTTCTGTATGGCATATTGCCTGAGGAGACGACTTACATGGAGCAACCGAGGGACTTTGAAGAACCGGGCAAGGAAAACTATGTATGCAAACTGGAAAGGGGACTTTATGGGATGAAACAGGCGGGCAGAATATGGAATCGCACCTTGAATGACAACATGGTTGGGAAGTGGGGGTTTACACGTCTGGCATGTGAGTCGTGCGTATATTACAGGAAATCGAGTCACAGGACAGTTGTGGCGGCAGTACATGTAGACGATTTCCTAGCAATTGCAAGCTCAAGACAGGCGAACAAGCATTTCAAGTCCCAGCTGCAAGATGCCTGGTCAATTACAGACTTGGGGACTCCACGACAAATTGTTGGGATAGCTATCAACTGGGATAGACCAAATCAAGCAGTATACCTCTCACAAATGCCAGTCATTGACAGACTAATCACACAGTTTGGTCAGCGTGATGCTAACTCCTTGTCATTACCGATGGAACCTGGGCTCAAGTTGTGTCGTGCAGATTACACAAAGATGACGCAGAAGGAACGTGAGGATATAGCAAAGATACCATATTGGAGACTCGTAGAGGGTCTAATATGGCTCGCAATATCTTCAAGACCTGATATTCAGTACGCAGTTCAACAGCTGAGCCAATACTTTGACTCATACTCACTGACTCACTGGAATGCGGCAATTCGTGTGGTCCGTTACTTGAAGGGGACAAAAGACCTTCGATTGCGCCTGGGAAGTACATCCCCCATCACTCTAGCCAGATTCACTGACTCCGACTGGGCGAACTGCCTGGATACCAGGTGGAGTGTAGGGGGCTATGCATGGTCATTGGGTTCTGGAATTATCTCCTGGGCATCGCAAAAACAAAAGACTGTGGCAGCCTCCTCTTGTGAGGCCGAATATATGGCAGCATTTGAGGCTGCACAGAAATGTGTATGGTTACAAACCCTCCTTCAGGCGATTGGCTATGGCCCACAGGACACAACAACGATCATGTGTGATAATAACGCTGCAGTAAATTTGTCAGAAGACCCGTTACTACACTCGTGTGTGAAACATGTCGACATTAAATACCACTTCCTTCGTGAACGCGTGGCGTCAAAGGAACTCACAGTATGATACATCAATATGAAGGACAACGTTGCCAACCTCTTTACAAAACCCCTCCCCTTGCCTTGATTCTCCAGACTCCGCTGAATACTTGGCATGGCTTAACCACAATTCCACGTGAGGAGGAGTGCACCACTTACGGTGAGGAGGAGTGTTAAGTGCTGCTGAACACCGTAAGCGTTGATGCCCGGCAAGGGACAACTTAGTTTCAATATGATTCATTATACCTTTCTCTCGATATTAATTCACTACCCTGATACACCATATTTACAGATATATATGAACTGTTGGACGTCGTACATACCCTCAGTCAAGTATACGAGACTGAGGGTAAGCAACTACATACTTAAAATAACGGACACAACACTAATAGCTTACCTAGTCCCATTACTTACTCGTGTGCTCTAGGTAGGCTTAACGCAGTCAAGTATACGAGACTGAGGTCCCATTACTTACTTGTGTGCTCTAGGTCTTTGACTTCTAACAAAATATTTCACTGCGTTCCAAGCCACATGATCTGTATATCCTGATACCAGATTGGAAAACGACAAACATGGAAGTCCGGGCCCAAAATTTCATAGTAACGGATGCTTGAGTTCTCAAGTTCGCAACTGAATCTGCAGTGCCATCACTTAATTAACATTGAATATACCAAAAACCAAAATTTGTGCTACGCAAAGCAGATAATGGAAATAATGGCTATATAAGAGATCGACCAATGCATAACCATGAGATGTCCTCCTCTCGTGAAGCGCTTGATAGGTAAGTATATACCACAACTCACGCCGCAACACGTACTTTCCAAGTAAGATACCACTCAGTCTTAAGACATGTCCTCAAGCCGTTAGTTATCCACCTTAGCTCTCGCGCGAAATAATCATGATATTTCTTTCAAATCAAAACGCTCGCGCTAGGCTCCTTCGCATGAATCCTCTTATACCAATGCTGATACATCCTCGGTGGTTCTAAGTGATTAATATAGTACATGTTGTGACTTGGACTCAATCCATAAACAAATGTGAAAAAGCGGTTACTTCTCACGAAAGGATTCTGCTGGCCGTGAACCTCAATTGTTGTTAAGGTAAAGTCGTGCCAAGCTCTTTGTACCACAAAATTCACAAGCGGGTTATGAGACTGTCCCAACGTTGACAATACCTACTGAGGCTCGAGGTTGGTTTTTGTTTAGTTTTCACTTTATCCCTGCATGATCCTGCTCTTCCATCTCATGATATATTCTTCTTTTCCATTGGTTCAGGCTTCCAAGGATTTCGTTATTGTTGACCGAGATAAAGTCTATTAGGGTCAGCTTGGACGTGATCACATGATCTCAGCATTAACTTTGATTTGACGTGTATTATAGCCTCAGTTGCTCTCTCTCATCATAGACAGGCTCTGAGGCTGTAAGTACACGTTTTTCCATTCATGAATTAGTACATATCTGATAGCTTGTGACTTAGTTACTTTACGCTGTCCTTAGGTATGAATTTAGTTGCTCTCTCTCATCATAGACAGGCTCTGAGGCTTTACTTTACGCTGTCCTTAGTCCCAGGCTGTCAGATACGTCCAACAGTTATCACTTGCCAACCGATTGAAAACTGTCGACGGAAATGACGTGTAACTTCGGCTTTCTTTCATGATGTCATTCTATGATTTCATACACGTATGTTTTTCCATTATTTCATATATTATTCTTTTATAATTCACGTATGACTTCACTATACATACACGTTACTATAAATACATTGTCTTGCCCTGGAGTCAAGTTATCTCTCGATACTTGACTTCAGTTAATTATATTGTCTACTGTATACGAATACATTACCGTTGCGCTATAATGCTACGACAAAAACTTCAACGTTGAATATGCAACCGACGAGGTTTGCGACGCTCAGAGCACTCACATATTACAGCCTTAGCCTACTCTGATGGCTAATTGACTATAAAGACAATATCATGCGCAAGGTTACAATGTCCCCGGATCCTGAAATAATCATCTTACTATGGATATATTATAATTGCATATATACAGTATATAGAGTAAACATTATGGGGAGGAATATGGCTGAGCGGTCTCAAGCTCTAGAATCATTGATCTCTAAAATCTTGTCTTTCGGGGCGTGAGTTCAAATCTCACTGCCGGCAGGTAGCCTTACCAGGTTACCTTATTTGGGGGAGCTCCTTGACCATTTACTATGATATGACGATCCACCAACGCTGGATGCGCGCACCCATGCCTAACACGCTGGGTTGCTACCTCTAACCGAGGTCTGCCTAACACGCAGTTACATAGGTCCTGCTCCCCTCGCCAAAGCACTATCACGTGCACGACAGATGATATGACACCCATTGTTGGACGGGTCAGGTAAACCACCTCCCGTCATTAACACTCCCCACTCTTTTTGAGATTGCGGAAATTGGAGACTTTTGCTCATCTTTTGAAGTGTGTATGTATGTCTTTGAGTTCTAACCATAATTGGGTACCTCTTTCAGACGAGAAACTTTGGATGAATGTTGTCTTCGGAGTTCTACTTCTCTTTACATTAATTATCTAACAAAGCTCGACACATGTAATTCAATGAGTGGTAAAGATATACTTGCTGCCCAACGATTCTGAGATGATCTGTCGGTCAATATCTCAAAATTCTCATCATTCTAAGTGATCACCTTAGAAACTATACATGTATTATAACTTCATATATGCAGTATAGAGTAAAGAGTATGTAAGCTATATGTGAGTAATGACAATAATGCTAATGAAGATCCCTACTTGAGTCCACGGCCATAAAATCCACAAAATGCTAAAGATGCTATAATCAGTCAGGAATAGATCAAGTACAACACTCCTTAAAACCAAGTCTCATCTCTTGGTCCAGTCATCCTCGCGTGCACCTCGTCCGAGTGACTCGAGGTACTTGTTGAAAATCTCGACGTCATATCCTTCTTCCTCAATGGTTGTCGTGGTTCCGGTATCCGATTCGGCACACCAGTCATCTGCGAATAGATAGACGGTGCAGACAACCGGCTAGTTTGGCCAATTGACCTCCTATCTCCTGGTGAAAGGTTGTCACCATACATATGGCGCTGGCGATAGCGCTGCTGACCCTGCGACGACTCCTTCGGGTCCGGATAATTGTAATCCCCAATGAGCTGAACTATATCTTCCTCGGGCTCCATTCTCGCCTCTTCCGCCATACGAGTCTTCTTCAATTCTACCGCGTTAGTCTCCTGTGGAGTATGATGACGAATGATCAGATCTGCCTTCTTACTCCGCCTGTGCCCAAAAAGCTTCTCCCCAAACCGTATCAGCCGCCAACGCCACCCACTCCTGTCCATTCGCCCATATCCGGTTTGGCTCGCGAACATCGCCGTTTTCTTGGCACGCTGTTTGCGTGTACGACGCCTGCAGCACCAAATGAACACAAGGAGAATAAATGCGCACCCAAGGGCCATTAGGAGAATCTGCCACCACTCGAGGAATCTCTCTGTCGCGGGGGGAGTAGGTATGTTGATGCCCGTGATTGTGGGCAAGGGAGCAGCAGTGCTCGTCCCCGAGGGCTGTGGGACGATGACGAGTTCAGAGAGGCAGACTCCGAGACCAGTGACGACAGTCGAATTTTGTTGGCAATCAGCTGCTATGCAGGCTCCGCCGCGAAGGACTTGATTAGGACTTGAACATGCCAAACAGTTGCTAGCCCCAGCACCTGAACAACTGGAGCAGCTAGAATCACAGGCTTGACAAGACGAGGTAGGGGTATCGAAGTATTGTGATTTACTACAGGTCGGAAGGCAACGTCCGTTCAGTAGGACGGGTCGCTCAGAGTGACAGCTCGTGCATTGGTTGAATGAGCCCCCAGAGCAGCTTGCACAATCCGGGTGACAGGACAAGCAAGAGTGAGTTGAGGAGAAGGTGCCAGAGGGGCAAGTTGATACACATTTTCCACTAGAAGCCAATTGGTTCGAGGCGCAGGTAAGGCAAAATGTCGCAGATCCAGTGCAGGTTCCGCAAGAAGAATCGCAGGCTGTCCCGAAGATGAATTATATGACGAGAATGATCGAAAAAAAATAACATACCAATGCAAGTGAGATGATCTTGAGGTGACACAAATGTCCCAGATGGACATATTTCAATACAGCTTCCCTTAGATAAGAAAAAACCGGGCAAGCATCCAGTGCATTGCGCAAGGTTCACGGTTGAAGCGGCACTAAAGTTGGGAATCTTACAAGAGGTGCACTTGGCATCACAGGCTATACAAACGATGACTTGAGAAAGCCAGACCGAAAAATGTGGTAGCCTGACGCACCATCACATTCCTTTTTGATGTTGTCTGCAATCATGTCGGTGCCCGAGCAGATACCGTTGGAATCCGCACTAACACAAGCCCCATTGAGACTATACAGTCCAGAGGCGCAAACGATACAGTCGTTGGAGGTTCCCGCAGTACATGTTTCGCAGGAGGAAGCACACGGTGTGCACGTCGATCCATTGCTGAAGCTACCATCGGGACAGACCGTGCCACTGGAGGTAGCAGATTGTGGTGGATTACACTTCGTGCGGTCACTTGTATTTTGGGAAAATCCAGATTTGCAGGTAGTACAGACGCCTGTTCCGTCTTCACAAGCGGTACATCCTAACTGGCATGCTGCTTTATATTAGCATCTTTACACCCATGACGACCAAATAACGTCCATACCTTTACAATCACCCGTTGAGGTGAGAAAGAATCCTGGTGAGCACTTTGCACACGCGGTTCCGTTATCAGCCTTGGTGAAACCAGTATTGCAGTTGCACGACCCATTGGTGTCACAAACACCATTCAGGCAATTGCACGTTGACGGTGCATTTGCCACGATGGGATGAAGACATTGTCCACTTCCGGTTATGCCATCATCGCATGCGGTGCAATTAGCAGGGCAGGGCTGACACGTGGGGCCAAAGAAACCTGTTGTACACGTCTCACAAGAAGAACCCGAAAACCCAGGGGCGCACTTGCATGTACCCGACGCTGAGCAGACACCAGATGCAGCACACGGAGGGGAACATGCTGTTGATTGGATGTCGACGAGAGACAGTGAGGTGGGACGACGACCTACTGGTAGCTCGTCGATATTGGGAATAGAATCCCATAGGACGAGGCGCTCATTCGGTGATCCATCCGTTACTGTGATCCATATGTTCGCTGAGAGGCTGAGTGATTTGGCTGCTAGCGGTGTAGACGAGTTTACAGTGGCATTGGCGGGCAGGGCTGAGAATCCAGACTGTCCCGAGTAGAGCGTGTCGGAAAATATCGCAAGTCCTGGCTCAAGTGCAAGAGTCAGAGGGAGAGATTTAAGTGAACCGTTGAATCCAGGAGATGGTGAAAATGAAGCAGAGGTGGACGTTAAAACAGTGTGTAGGAGTTGTGGATTTGAATCTGAGGCATATTGGCCTGGTAGTAAGAGAACGTCGGTGGGAATGCCAGGTACCGATATTGTAGCACCAACTGACGTCCGCGTGTCAGTTGTGCTCGTCAATTAGGGTCAAAAACACGTACTGGTTGTATTAGAGTGACCCTGTAAACATTTCCCGGGAACACATAAAACGGTTGAAGACTGTTGAGCGACTGCGAGTTGGATAGGAGTTAGTGCGCGCACATTGATGATAAATGACGCGACATACGAGCTGTTGTCGCCAAAATGGCAAGAATGATTGTGGTACACATAGCGTATACGTACTAGATGTAATCAAAGAGACTCGTCAAAGGTCGTAGAAAGAGAGAAGAGAACGAGTGGGCTGATGGAAACGGGTAACGAAACAAGGCCATCGTATCCATTTGGCTTTTTTTTGTTCACCTCTCTGGCCACAGCACTGGCAGGGAACAATAGAAATTCGAAATCATGTGACCGCAGCATTGTACAGTTGGCGATCAAACCGACGATGATATATCCGTCTGAACTTCAAAACAATTTATTCACGATATGTTTTATCTCTGTTCTTTGTTATAATCTGCTTGTGAATCCAACATTCGTAGCATCCGCCAAGACACAAACAAGCATCCCTTCACCAAGGACAGCTCCAGTTTGTACTCCCTTCCCCACCCGTTCTATATATCCATCATAGGGAGCTCGCACAATATTCTCCATCTTCATGACACTGAGGACGAGCAACGTTTCTCCTTTTCTGACAAAACGATCGCCCTTGGGTCCGTTGTTCTTGGTGGCTTGCAAAGCTGGGTGGAGCTCTACAACTTTTCCAGTCAATGGCGATGCAACGTGAGCTTCATCATTTGGATTGGCGAGCTCAAAAGCGGATGTAGATATAGCAACAGACGTAGACTGTGACAACGAAAACTGTAGTGGTGTTGAAGAGAACGACGTCTGAAGGACGCCTGAAAGTCGGGCAGGCAGATCGTTCTCAAATATGGAGGAAAGAACTAGATTGTGTTTCGAGGGGGACTGCGCGTTCGAAGGTGACAGTGTCAGGTGGAAGACAGTCCCTGGCTGTATAAAGACATTGGGCGTCGAATGAACATTACTCTGAGGGTTTGAACTCGTTGGGTTTGACAGACTTAGTTGACGTGGAGCAGATGTCAAAGCAGATTGACCTTGTCTGAGAACTAGTTCAAGATTTCGCTCGAGCCATGAGGTATCTATACTATCTGTAAGCCAATCCGGATGGCTCACGACTCCAAGAAGGAGATCACGATTTGTACATATGGAGCCGCGGATCCGGAGCTCTCGTAGGGCACGCAAGCCTCTTTGAGTCGCCTCTTCAAATGTTCGTCCACTAACTATGACCTTGGCGAGCAAAGAATCAAAGTCTGAACTGACAGTCCATACAGGAGGATCATCGCTGGAATATGGGCCGTCTGAAAGCCATGTATCAATCCGAACACCACGACCGGATGGCCAGTTGATATCGCTTGGCTTCACGGCACCTACAGAGAGTTTGAAAGATTGCGATGGGTCTTCCGCAGTCAGACGTAGCTGTATGGCAAAACTATTAGGTCGAGTAGGAAAGCTTGGGAGGGACAAGGAATCCAACGTTGGAGAGGAGCTGAAGAGAAGCAATTGTGTCTGAACGAGGTCGACACCCGTGATTTCCTCTACAGCAAGTTCAGCCCTGCAATTGACATTCAGGACACGGGAATATTACCGGTGATTGTGTGCTCTACCTGGACTCTCGGATTGATCTCTAAGAAAACCCAATCTAACGTCTGGGTATTCACGAGGTATTCGAATGTGCCCAACCCTTGATACTTTAAATGCCTTGCCATTTTCACTGAAGACTCTACCAGTGTCCTAATGACAGACAGAGGAAGTCTCGATGGAGCAATCTACAATATCTTTAAATTAGATTTAATCTGATGGACATGGTGGAATGCTCAAACCTCGACAATTTTTTGAAATCTAGAGAAAAATGAACACAACAAAATAATACATTGTATGGTAGACTGACCTTCGTTGCACACTACAATCACGCTCCCAAAGATGTGTCACGGCTCCCGTACCATCTCCGATGATCTGAATCTCGACATGTTTCCAGATTAGCCCAGTCAAAGCTTGTTCTACGAATATCCGACGTGATGGAGATTCACCCAGACAACTGAAAGACAAACAATGTTGTGAGATTGATTGCAAGACCATTGCAAATGCATACCGCTTAAATGCCTCTTCAATCTCATCCAGACTATTCACTAATCTAATACCCCTACCGCCTCCTCCGTCTAGAGCCTTGATCATGACGGGTAAACCTTTCGCATGTGCAAAGGCGCGAATATCTTCACTAGAAGACACATCGCAGCCTGCAGCTACTTTCACCGCTAGGGAAGTCGCGAGCGCGCGAGAGAGAAGTTTGTCGGAAGATATGCGGAGCGTCTCAATCGAGGGGCCTATGAACACAATACGAACTGGCAATGCTGATGCAAGAGCTGGATTTTCACTCAAAAATCCATAACCTGGGTGTACGTGAGTGCATTTCAGCCTTTGGGCATGATCATTCACATAATTTCGGTGTGCCTATTCACTTGGACGACGTACCTCTGAGCCAGGGCAACAATCTTCCCAACGTCCATATAGTCGGCGACATCATCAAGCTTCACGGCTTCATCAGCAAAGGAGGCATGGCTTTTGTCTTTGTCAGTATATATCGTAGCCGTAGCCCAACCTAATTCTGCAGCAGAGCGAAGAACTCGAATTGCGACTTTGAGGGAAGTAACATTATGAGTGTTTGTTGATGATAAGTTGTTTGTTTTTCCTACTTTCTCCTCGATTTGCTACAAGAACCTTGGGCCTAGGCATCTCAGTAAAATGCTAGTCTTCTTCACAGCAATAGATCACTTTTTAGACTGTGGAACCTCATGAGAAACTCATCGGTTGCTTTTGTAGCCGAATCAGATTGACATCGTGACCTTCCCGCTTGATTGGAATTTAGAACACGGGGTCGCGATCCAGTGTATCCAAACTCACAAATGCCCTCTGACTCTTCTAGTGGTAAAGACGACGTGAAAGATAGGACGGGTGATACATCAAGCTGGGCGGTATGTGATTCTTTCAGTAACTCGGACTTCGTCTTTCTGACTTTTGCTATCCTAGCATCCTCTATCACAGCTTGAGGAACAGAAACGGATGATTCGAAAGCCCAACCTTCAAGACCCGGGTTACATCCGCCAGAAGGTGAACAATAAACTATGGGTACGAGAGCGACTTACAGCGTTGCTTGACAAAAACTCGTTCTCAGAGGTTGGGTCTATTACCGGAAAGCCCATCTATGACCATGTTGGGATTCTCAAGTCGTTTACTCCAGCGTATGTTATTTTGATCTTCTCTTTCTTATATTACCCATGGCATTTGCGTAGGAACGCTATAACTGGCTTTGGATGCATCAACGGCCGAAGAGTTTTCGTGACAGCAGACGATTTCAGTGTGAGAGGTGGTCATGCAGACGGAGGTATCCAGATGAAAGCCCCATACGGAGAAGTACCCAGTCAGCTCGTTCATTAGCAATTTACAACTCATCTATCTCAAGCTTCTTGCCAGGAAATGGCGGGTCCCATTGGTATGTATCTTCATCGTTTCGCTCGTTTCAAGACATAACTAATGACATGTACAGATACGACTATTGGATGGTTCAAGTGGCGGCGGGAGCGTCGCAACATGCAAGCGTCGAGTCTGGATTCATATCCCCTGCTGAACTAATATTGCCAGTCAGACTTGACCATTGGTGCAACTTACATACCTGGAATGGCTGGCCTCGGAAACAGTATGGACGCAATGGCAGTGGTACCAGTTGCATCCGCCTTGTTGGGTCCCGTAGTCGGCCTTGCTGCTGCAAAGGCTGTCCTTAGCCACTTCAGGTAGGTTCATTCTAAGTCTCAACAAGGTCCTACTTTGAGCTGTGCTCAGCGTCATGGTTAAAGGCCTGAGTCAGGTATGTATCCGTCCCCTGTAAATCTTAGTCGGTTTCCGAACATGCTTTCTTCCACGAAGCTGTTTGCGGCAGGACCACCGGTTGTCAAACAAGCAACATTTGAAGACCTGTCTAAAGAAGCACTTGGTGGCTGGGAAATCCACGCACAAAACGGGACCGTTGACAACGTCGCAGAATCAGAGCAGGATGCTTTTGACCAAATTACATTGTTCCTCTCATACCTTCCTTCTTCGATTTTCGAGCTGCCGCCTGTCGTCCAATCGGCAGATCCTCCAACTCGAAGGGAAGAGGAGCTTTTTTCTATTGTTCCAAGACGCCGCTCTCGTCCGTATGACGTTCGTCGGCTCATTTCGTTGATTGTTGACACAAATGGGTCCGTTGACGATCCTAAATCTTCAACATTCTTCGAGATAGGTAAAATATGGGGAAGGTGTATCATCACTGGATTTGCCAGGCTTGCTGGAAGGCCAGTCGGGGTTCTCACCAGTGATTGCCTGATAAATGGAGGTCAGACTCTAGAAATTGAAACTGGCAAGAGTATTGATGATACTATTCTAGGTGCAATTGACGCATTGGGGAGCCAAAAGAGTGCCCGATTCGCCACTCTTTGCGATCATTTTGGGTTTGTACTTGCTTCTATGTGCCGATTTTTCTTCTGAGCTTGCTTGCTTTAGATTACCGCTGCTGAACCTTGTCGATTTGCCAGGATTCGCCGTGGGCAAGGCCAAGGTTTCCTTCTGATGGTTCTTTTCCTGCTCAATGGTGATGTAGGTTCCGTTGCTGAAAGGATGGCAACGATACGACACGGGGCGTCTGCAATGTCCGCGTTATATAACGCCAACATACCAATATACACTGTCATTATCCGGAGGGCCTTTGGCGTCGCTGGGGGTGTATTTGCAGATCCAGAAGACGGGGCCGGGACACGGGTTGCCTGGTCTGTATTTGTACATCCACTCTTTCATCCATTCACTTGATCTTGCGTATAGGCCATCAGGGGATTGGGGAAGTTTACCTTTGGAGGGTGGTATCGAAGCTGCCTACAAGCGTCGTTTCGACGCTGAGGAGTCTGTTGAAGCACGGGAGAAACTCATGGCAGACCTCGTGACAAAATTTGAGGATGTGAGAAGTCCTTTGAAGACTGCAAACAAATTTGGAGTGGAAGAGATCATTGATCCTCGGGATACACGATTATTGGTATGCGAGGTTCGTCATAATCTACTTCAAAACCCATTACATCAGTTGATAGAAGTTTCTCAAGTGGGTGATGCATTCCTACGAGCATCTTTTACCACAGCTATCGTTGGTCAGACGAAACAGATATGGACTGGATAGCAAACCTTCAAGTGGACGTGGTTATCGCCTGTAATCTCTGTACGATCATATAAAATTGGCGATATTGGCCAGATACTTGGCTGGACATGCTCCATCTCATTAAGATCAGAGAACAATAGGATGATCTCGATCAGGATAGGTCTAGGGACCCACAACTTAGGACCCACAAGATGGATCTACATGAAGGTTACTCTCTAAGGCACGCCGCCTTTATTCCAGAAAAGCGAGTTGTCCGAAAACCTGCTCTGTTATCCTAGATATCTTCGTGGAAATACATCTTTAAGAAACGATATTTGAAAGCTTTAGGTCAAAAGCTTTAGGTGATATTGTCACTAACTCTCACAGTGGTGCTGTGCCTCGGATGGTTTATCATCCACAAGTAAGTGTTTTTATTGTCTTCCTGCAATCGGAAATGCGCAGGGATATCAGGTCATGGACCCACTCAATGCCATATTATGGAACAATACGCAATTGCTCATACATCTTATTCCCCCGCCACGCTGAGCGCTCATATTTTTCGTACGGCGACCACTAATTTTGTTTTATACGAAGATATCCTTTTGTCCTCCCTGGGCTCACGACTCGTGACTTACGATACTGTTCATTCAAATGTCAGTCTCATTTCCTTGCCAAACGATGCCATCCTCATCCTTCAGTGTTTCAAAGCTTATTATTTCGCGATTCCTTCTACAGTCTCGATGATTCGCTTCATTCCGGATTTGCTTGTCCTAGGAGGGAATATTGAAATCTCCTGGACACGACAACCAGAGTAAGTTCAACACAGGGTCATAGGCCATCTCAATACCTTATTGATGCTCGCCTTCTAGTGTCGATTTCTTTATTGTCCTTGCCCATTACGAACCCGTTCCGCTTAAGGAGGTCCTCGTTAACGTAACTTATTATGACGATGGATTATCACAGCCGTTTTCAGTCCCTCTGCCACAAGTCCCTGCAATGTAAGCCATCTTGTCAATATCTGCTCATGTCCCTCTGACTCAAGTCCTGCCAGCAATGGCTACGTCCTTCAGGCTACTAACGTTGAAAATCTCAATGAAATCTGGGACCAAAGCGAGGCATTTTCCATCAACGATCCTACCAGTATCTCAACAAGCGCAAGCAACGGCCCCACCACAATTTATTATACCACTACCATAACTGCCGCCCCAAGTACCAGTCTTGGTAGCAGCATCACCAGTTCAGCTATAACCACCTCTTTGTCCCAAAGTATATCCACTCCTTCTAGTTCCAGTCCTACAAATAATGTGTCCTCCACACTTTCTGTTTCTTACACTGTGTGCGTTGTTCCTCGATTCCGACGTCTGTTCGCTTAAAGATTATGTTTTTTTAGCACCCTTTCCCCAACTGCTAGCCAAACTAGCGATTCCGA
This sequence comes from Macrolepiota albuminosa, assembly GCA_027475525.1. Lineage (NCBI taxonomy): Eukaryota > Fungi > Basidiomycota > Agaricomycetes > Agaricales > Agaricaceae > Macrolepiota > Macrolepiota albuminosa. The sequence continues at coordinate 152,231 of JAMWFC010000067.1, read as the reverse complement.
AAAATCCATTCCTCTCGGATCCATCATTGGTGGTATACTCGGAGGGTTGGTTCTTATCTTGCTCCTTGGAGTTGCTCTCGTGTTTGCCCGGATGCGCCACAAAAAGAGGCGCCGCACTGATCAAGAAGACCCTTCCGTCGTCGACCCTAAGGTCCACGCAGCGTTCACCGTGACACCATATCCCATAGTCCCACTTACGCGTGACCTCACACTCGACAATTCCTCCTTGCATTCGCATCGAACTTTCCCGTCGAATTCAGAGCCATATAATCATACCAACTATGCAATGGATGGCATTCCCAGAGCATTAACACCTGGCATTACCTCTCACACATCACCATCCCTACGCTCCCAAACGGGACTCCAGCCTCCCAAGTCTTCTATGCATGAAACTGCCAGCATTGGTGGGACATCTATCGTCTCCTCCCAGCCATTTACCAATCCTACCGGAAGACCATCGACACCCAGTGTCCCGTTCACTGGTTCTCGTTCAGCACAACATTCACCACACGTTTCGGTAGACCACTCGTCTGTTTCTCTCCAACAACGATCTGCTACTCCTGGCCCGTCCACTGGCGCTTCCAGCAACGCCCAGCAGCAGCCATGGAAGCCGCTGATGGTGGTTGGCGGTACATCATGCGATATCGATGATGAACTACCCCCGCCCAGTTATACTTCAGGTATTTTAACAGCGCCAGTGCGCGAGAAATAATCATCCGCAGTGCTCGTTGGCCAGCATCGGGATGTAGTTCTACTGTATATACTCAACCATCCTGACAAAGTCAAGGTTGGACGATCAGATTGATTGTGTTAGGAATGTAAATAAACTTCCTGCTGCTGGACGAAGGGGAATATACCCAACAGAGTTACCCCACTTTCCTTTAGTAGTATAGCTCAGTGATACGATTTAGTTTTAGGTCTACCGTGGCTCATCCACGCAATGTGTCCATAGCTATTTCATAGCGTAGGTAGATATCAATAACATAGTAACAGAATTCATGCCGGAGTACGGTTTCGCTAACCTATCAGACCTCCTCACATGAAATCGGATAATACTCAGTCAGGCTTACCTGTGTTTACTCTCTAATATGGCACGAGTTAGGATAGCTGAGTCTAAGGACAGGGACTGACTCAAACATGTAGACTGGTCGCGGAGAATAGTACATTATGATACACGTAGTTCCCACCTCACTGCAGTTACTCACAGACCTCGTTTCGCCTTCATAGTGCTCAACCCTATTCCAAAGCTGCCAAATGTACTCGTTGAAAAAAGACCCGCGCTGTTGGGTCCATCAGTGGGACTAACAACCGGCAAACCGCCGGTAGAGCCAGAGCGACCGTGTAAGTAGTTGGTCAGGGATGATCCACTTCCTAGTTGGAAAGTCGAACGCAACGAGGTGGTAGGCAATGCTTGTATAGAAATGAACTTGCTTGATAGAGGTCTATCCTCCGTGTTGTACTACGGACGCGCATAGTAAGTAGGTAAGCAGTTCAGATGTATGGACGCGACGAACCTGGAACTCGAGGCCGATCCCGTCATCCTGGGATACGTCAAGAAGCGCAACGAGTTTCTTTCCTATGGCATTCAACTTCTCTACGTCATCTTTGCTACGCGTCCACACTTGGATCCTATCCACCTTGCTCCTCAAACTTACAACGGCACCACAAATCTCATCGCCATCTTCCAGCTCCTCACCGACAAGGGCCATCGTCAGCCAGCTCCAGCAACGATCAAGCAGCGTCGGATTGTTCCTCATGGTAAGTACCCACTTGCCACCATTCGCATTCGCTTCATCTTCCCACATAGGTTTGATGCCGGACTTGAAGAGATGGTAGTTGGAGTTGCGCTCGAGCTTGGACGGTGGTTTGAGCCAGTTGAAGTACCGACAGAATGATTCGACGGTGTCAAACTCGCCGATGACAGTAAGGCCAGCCTCATACTCATTAGATTCGGGAGGGTGACTGAGGATGGGATCCAGAACGTTCGCACTCGCCGGCGGGTAAGGGTACTTGGATTTGGAATCATGGTATATAGTCCTATTATCTGGGATAAGCAAGCGTTCGTCAGTGCAGCTGACGAAGAGAACATACCATGGGTATTGTAATGGATGCTCAGGCGGCTTTATAGGGACACCTGGCGTCTTGGGATCCTCAATCATCTCGGGTTCAGGAGGCTTTGCAGTTCCATCAATGCTCAGCTGTCTGGTCTTGGCGAGACGCGCAGTAATGGCGTCGAGACTGGGTATATTCTTGTAACCAACCTTGACCTTCCGCTTCTGTGCAGCTGAAGGCTGGTCCTGATTCAACTCTTTCACCTTCTCCGTCGTCAAAAGATCCCCGCCTGCGGTTTCACTACCATCGGTCTCAGACGGGGGCGAGGTTGAGAGTGCCGAAGGTGAGGTTGAGCGCGTTAAAGGGGCATTGACTGCCACAGAATCGTTCGTTGAGGCCAACGAAACTGAAGACCCTGACCCACCACGCAAAGCCGCAAAAGCAGCAAGACGTGGACGTGGCGCTGATGGTGCCGGGTTGTTTGGCGGGTTTGACGATGCGTTAAGGTTGATACGAGCAGCTAACTGATTAAGAGAAGGCGGGCGGGCAGCACCAGAAGGTTTATCCTCGTCGCTCATCGTGGTCAGTGGAAGAGAGCTTCACATTGGCAGGACTTGAACCAAACAACACTGCATCTGTCATCCATCAGTCGAGTTAGATCCGCCTTATTGTCTTATTGTCCGTCGCTCTCTTGAACCAAACAACACTGCATCTGTCATCCATCAGTCGAGTTAGATCCGCCTTATTGTCTTATTGTCCGTCGCTCTCGACGAGGAACTTGATAGATGATTGAAGAACTGCGACTATCATGTTGATTAGTCCAAGACACTGGATTATAAACTACTGTGGTTAGTGACCTTTATTTCATTTTATCTCTACCAAGCTTGTAATTTCAGCAACGAAGTTGTTAGGTAATGTTGTGACAATCGGAGTGTCAAAATAAACTTCGGCCATCAAGTTTTTTTTCTGTTCTGTCTGTCTGTTCCTTTGTTCATCTTCCTCTCAGCTGCAAGTATTTGGTGACTTGTCGAGCTCTTCTGCCTAGCTCGCCATGGCATCCCCCCTTGTGGCCCAGGCTTTCAAGGCCTGCCTCTTCAAGTCTGCAAGAACAGTTGGCTCTGTCTCGCTTCCCCACCGTTCCTTTAAAATCACCGCAGGACCAATTGCTAGTAGGTTCACGTTCGTTGCTCCAACCTTTTACCTTTTTGATAAGTATGGGAATGCTATAGATGTTGTAAGAGGCCTTCGACATGCATCTGCTGCTCCAGCGCTCGCTGAAGAGGATGAAGAACCTTCCGAGGAATCTTTGCCTACGTTTGACACCCTCGAGGGGATTGTTAACAGTGGCCTACTGAAAGCCATAAAAGGTATGAAAATCACGACCATGTCACCCGTACAGGCACAAGTATTCCCTCTCCTCCCGGAGCTCGCGCGACCATACGATCCCCAGGAGTCCTCTACAGGCCCCCCTCGCGATCTACTTGTCAAGGCGAAAACTGGTACCGGAAAAACTCTCGGATTCCTTCTTCCTGCTGTTGAAGCACGATTGAAGGCTATTGCAGCACACGGTAAAGAGGCCGCACGTGACGCCGGCAATGAAGGTGACTTGGAATTCGAGAAAAAGGCTGCATCGAGCTTCGCCCGCAACACTGTCGGCACACTCATCATTAGTCCCACTCGTGAATTGGCTACACAGATTGCAACCGAAGCTCTCCGCTTGACAGACAGACTTGAACATGAGCACCGCGATTTCGGGGTTAGGCTTTTTGTTGGTGGTGAGAATAAGAAGAGGCAGGTTTACCAATTCCTCAAAATGCGGAACGATATCGTCGTTGCCACTCCTGGACGTCTTCGTGATGTGATGGGAACGGAACCCACGATACAAAAAGCCATCTCTCAGACACAAGTGGTAAGTTCTTCTCGTCCCAACTCAGTCACGATCTCAACAGCAAACAGCTTATCTTGGACGAAGCTGACACCCTTCTGGATATGGGCTTCAGGCCTGATATTGACGCCATTGAGAGGGAACTTACTCCCAAGCCTGAGAGGCAGACCTTCCTCTTTTCCGCTACCGTGTCTCGTGCTATTCAAGATATTGCTAAAGAGATGCTGTCACCTTCCCACAAGTTCATCAATTGTGTGGCGAGTGATGCATCACCGGTGCATGCACATGTCCCTCAATACTCAACTGTTCTTTCCGATGCCAGCGAACAAATACCGCATATAGTTCGACTCATCGCTCATGACCAGTTGTCTAACCCCGGTGCTTCCAAGATTGTCCTTTTCCTTCCTACCACAAAGATGACTCAGTTGTATGCTACTCTTCTTCGCGAACTAAGAGCTGTTCTTCCCGCACGTAAACAAACCCGTCTCTACGAAATTCATTCCAGGAAGACCATGGAAGTCCGGACCAGGGCGTCGAGTTATTTCCGCAATGACAAGGATGGTGCCTCAATCCTCGTCTCATCGGACGTCTCCGCCCGCGGTGTAGATTATCCCGGTGTCAGCCGTGTCATTCAAGTCGGTAGCCCTGGCACGACAGAGCAGTACATCCACCGTGTCGGTCGTACAGGCCGCGCAGGCACCCAAGGTCGCGGTGATCTCGTCCTTTTACCTTTCGAGAAAGGTTTCCTCAGGAACCTCTCAAACGTCCCACTTAAATCGCTATCCACAGAGACGCTGACTTCAGAAATCGTCGAGCTTGCCAAGGCCCATGATTCCGATCCTGATGCCTTCTTTGCCAACGCATCAAAAGGTCAGATCACTTCTGCCAATTCTCGTGGGAGACCCTTTGGGACGCAACTTGAACCGGTTGTGGAGGAAATCAACCGCTCCTTCGACAATCTGAAGAGTCAAGTGGACCCCGAGGCAATCAGTGAAACATTCATGTCACTCCTTGGCTTTTATCTGTCTCGGATAAGCGTGCTTGGGTCGAGCGCTGAATCAGTCTTGAAAGGCCTTCAGGACTGGACGACTGACGGTCTTGGGCTCTCGAGAGCACCGTTTGTCTCGGAAACCCTACTGCACAAAATGTGCGGTAGCTTTGGTAACAAAAGAAAGTCGACGTTCGATCGAGGACGAATGTCGGGCGGTCACGGCATCTGGGACCGTGGTCACAGCGGTTCATACCGTAATCGTGATGAGGAGAGTTATGGATATCGCGCACACCGTGAGAATTCCGGATATCGTCCACACCACGTTCGCGACGGGGAAAGCTCTGGATATCGATCGTTCCGCAGTAGCGATGGTGAAAGCTCTGGATATCGATCGTTCCGCAGTAGCGATGGTGAGGGCTCTGGATATCGCTCATTCCGCAGTAGCGATGGTGAGGGCTCTGGATATCGCTCATTCCGCGGTCGCGACGGGGAGAGCTCTGGTGGTTATTCCCGCGGTAGTGACGAGAACGCTGGATATCGCTCCAAGTCTTATGAACAACGTGGCTTCTCAAAGCCGAAAGCACACTGGATGGGTCGAGGCTCAAGATAAATCTCACGATTCATTCTGATGAATCAATATGCGCAGTTGAGCGAATGAGAGGTGGCTAGACCCCTCATACATATACAGATATCTATATTTCAACTTTGTAGAGTACCGTATAATCCCTCATGTATCCGTTTTACCATACTTGAGTATTAGTAGACACAACTCCCCAAAATCCAGGTTATGTGCCGCCAAAAGCTGAGAAATTACGAAATCCGATTGTAATGAATTCCAGATATATATAGTTCAGCGTCCGAGCATCTTTGACTCGCCATTATTCGTTATCTCTATCTCCATGGTACCCCCAGCCCTTTGATTGCCTGCATTGCCAAGGCCTCGACCAAAGGAAGATTGAGGATAGGATCAGTGTCCATGGTACCCCCAGCCCTTTGATTGCCTGCATTGCCAAGGCCTCGACCAAAGGAAGATTGAGGATAGGATCAGTGGCCAGAATTCTAACACATTGCAGCGAAGGAAACAAAAATCGTGAGAGTGCTATGGCCATACAACGCCATCTGCTGTAATCCGCTCGCTCAAACGACATTGAATCAACGATACCAATGTCTAACACCAGTTCTTTGATCGCGACAGGCGAGTGAAAACGTTCTAACGTTGACAGCACCCATTTAGGTGGGCAACGACTGGCGACGTATCGTGCATTGGGCGCGAGGTTGAGGCGCAGTGAGCGCAGGTTAGGATTACACACGAGGTTCAGGCATATACCGTCCTTGAGGTGTCGTTCTACCTCTCTTAGGTAAGTTTATAAGGAAAGATACGAGAGTCGGACATACCACTAACACACCTCAAACAAAGGTCTTCGAGACAAGCGCCAGCTCTCCTCAACATGACATTGATCAATTCATGTTGTGCTTCGTTCATATCATACACAATGGTCAGAGACCGCAGACAAGTCAAATTGACACAACTCTGCGCTTGACCAAACCATTCAAGTATGCGCGCATCCTCCAGTTCCACCACCAACTCCTCGATGCCGGGGCGAAAAACTAGGACCCCTTCGGAATGTTCATCATCAGAGGGTCTACAGGACACGTTCGATAATGAAAGGTGTCGCAAGGCCCGAGAATGTATAAACAGGTTCTGGAAGTCGATCTTGTTGAGAGAGAGACCCCGTAACCTGAACGAAGATATCGAGGGCTGACCGAGGCTGAAAGCAATAGCTTCGCAAAGCATCGGCGGGAGGTCTCTCTGATCGTCCTGGGAAGATGCACTTAAAGACAGAACTTCAAGCTTCAGGAACCTTAGTATTGTTGCCATTGCGTCCAGGGCGCCAATACAATTACTCGGGAGTCCAATGTCGACGTCAAAAGTAATTTCTTTGATAGAAGAAACTATGGACGATGACCTGATAACGAGTTCTCGAAGTCGTTGACATTGGTGCGCCGTCGTAAGGATGACTGAATGGAAAAGGTAGGCCTGAGATTGTGCACGCCATCGATCACAAACCAAAGCACAGCTCTGGAGGTCCATGCGCTGATCTTTGAGATTGGAGAGTATAGCGAGAACTATTTCGAAGGGCAAGGCAGGGTTAGCCATAAAGAAAGGGGTTGAATACAAATTGCTCCTAGTAACTCCTTGAGATCCGGACAAGTTGTTCAGATGACGTGGCGTAGGTTCAGAGGGCTTCCCACGAGATATGCAAATACCGAAAGACATGGGAAGCATAAGGCTGAAACACACAACTTGATCACGATCAAGGCATCGAAATCATTCTTACCTAGGGTCTTATGCTCAGATAGTGGTCGAATCATCCGAAACCTGCGTTATATATGCACACAAAACATGTCGAAGAACCTACAGCCAGGTACAGTGTTTAGCTGGGTAATGCTTCAAAGTGACTAAAATGACTTCTATATATTAGTGAGGCGCTCATCTCTATTACTCGACGCTCCTCCGTGACAGTGCCGGATCATGCGGACGTCTCGGATGTAGAAAGATTCCCATTGACCCGGACTTCCGATATGTCGTTCCTCAAAATCGCTTCGCTCACCATCGCGTCTGCGGGATGTGGAGGTCGGAATTTCAATCTTTGGTGCTCAAGCTCCTCGGCAAATACTTGAGGGCTTGCTGACGCGGCGACAAATCCAAGGAAGGGAGGTGATGGGTTGAGTGGTCGTGTACAAAACTCGGGGTGTGCTTGCAAGCCCAGGAAGTAAGGATGATCTAATGTGACGTTCGACGTGAATTAAGAAAGTGTAGAAGACAAAAAACTTACCACGCAGTTCAAGTATCTGCATACGCTCCCCCTTCTCGTCTTTACCAGAGAATACCAAGCCACTGTTTGTCAACTGTTCGACATACTTCGGATTGACCTCGTATCTGTGCCTATGACGTTCCCATATTTTGTCAGCCCCACCGTAGAGCTTCCTGGCCTGGGACCAGGATTCAGTGCCCTCTTCAAACACAGTGGGCCTAAGACCTAGGCGCATCGTCCCACCCATATGAGTTCTGGAAATTTCCGGCATGAAAATAATGACAGGATGCTTTGCATCAGTATCGAATTCTGATGACGTCGCGTCTACAAGAAAGGACGTAAAATATGGAACACAAGAAGGCAAAAGAAGCGGTACCGTGTATTTCGAGTACATGTCGTGCCCATTCTATAACAGCCAGCTGGAAACCAAGGCAAATGCCCAGGAAAGGTATCTTTTGTTCACGAGCATATTTAATAGCCAATATCATGCCCTCTGTGCCACGATTGCCAAATCCACCAGGGACAAGGATACCACTATCACAAGCTCAGTAATCATCCCTATAAGATAAGAATAACAAGCGACTCATACCCAGCACCGACCACGGCTCGCCATGCATCATGATACTTGGCAGGATTGTTGTCCTGTGTTTCGGGCTCCAGATCTGAAGACTCTACCCACTATTGGAAGAAGATCATCAACGCGGTCAATTAGGAGAAGGATATCAGAAGACGGACGTTGATGATGAGTTTTCGATGGACACGAAACGCAGAGTGCTCTAATGATTTTGTTACAGACATGTAAGAGTCTTTCAAATCTGTGTATTTGCCGACAAGGGCGATAGTGACGGTTTCAAATAGGCGCTCCTGCCTGCGAGACCTTTAGTCAGGTTGAAGTTGTGAAAATGAGAGGGTATAACGTACCCAGACGTTAAGTCAGTCCATCTTTTCTCCAATGAAGCACCTCTGGCTGTCATCTCCTTCGTAATTGGAATGGTATCTAGCCGGAGACGTTTGCGAAGGAATTCAAGAATGCCTTGTGATCTGAGAAGGAGGGGAACATGGTAAACTGATGACACATCATGAACGCCGAACACCTGTTCGGACGAGACATGACAGAACATGGATATCTTGGCTTTTGTGGCAGGTTGGAGGGGTTGTGGTACAAGGAGGCGGCAAGCGATCTACAGGGCGCTGAATAAATTGATTTCTCGACCCACTCATAGCGTACCAAGTCGGGAAGTAGGCCGAGTCCTCGTAACGAGTGAACTGTCGTTTGTGTAGGCTTCGTCTTTTGCTCTCCGTGAAGGTCTGGGACCAATGACACATGAATCAAAGCAAAGTTTTCATATCCAACGCGAAATTGGAATTGTCGCATGGCTTCCACGAACGGAGCTGATTCGATATCACCAACAGTACCACCAAGCTGATATAGAATGACAGATATCGCGTAAGTCACACCTCAGTGCCCAAAAGATAAAAAAACACCGCACCTCCACGATGCAGACGTCTGGCTCTTCACCAGACTCATCAACAGGAATTTTCGCGACGCGTTCGATCCAATCTTGAATTGCATTCGTTATATGTGGAACGATCTAAAAGAGGTAGGCACATAATGGAACAGCCTCGAACGTCAAGCATACCTGGACTGTCTTTCCTAGGTATTCTCCCTCTCTCTACAATGATGATCAATGATGATAATCAACGCAAGATAAGAAGTTAAACTTCGGTTCCTAACCTCCTTGTTAATGACATGCCTGTAGATTTTTCCCGTTGTGATATTGTTATCGCGCGACAAGGTCACGTTGAGATAACGTTCATAATTTCCCAAGTCCAAGTCTACCTCCCCCCCGTCATTTAAGACATACACCTCACCTAACAACATTAATTAACGATAGTGTTCTTGGTAGCTATAAGCCAGCTTACCATGCTCAGTCGGCGCCATAGTGCCAGCATCTATGTTCATGTATGGATCAATTTTGATAGCGGTGACCTTTAATCCAGTGGTCTTCAACAGTAGACCCGTGGATGAGGCTGATGAATATAGGCATTCTAAACACAAGTTCAATACAATATAGGCCGGTGATCGTACCAATAACGCCCTTCCCGATACCACTAACGACGCCTCCAGAGACTATGATGTACTTGGTCATGGATGGTTCTTAGATCGGGGGAATCAAATTTGACGTTCGCTCAGAAATTTACCGCGTGAAATGCAGAAACAAACAATGGCATAGCCACCATAATTACTTAAGCTTACTTTCCAGCCGATGGGTCGGGTATACAGATCTTTCTATAACACGATGGCCAATCCATCAAAAGTCCTAATGTAGTGTACTGTACACTCATTCCTGTATGTGTTGTTTCAATGCCTTGTTGGTGCATTTCTAGGACTATTAATTTGCTACTAATACATTGATTGATGTGTGTTAGGTAGGCACTTACTTTCACAAGGCGATACGTCGAGAGCCGATAGACGAAATGTATTGATACCTGCTGTACAAATGTCGTAGAGGAAACATACTAATAAACGAAATGGATCAAACTTGGGAAATGTAGCAAAAAAAAACGGCGCGACTAAGTGAAGGAGTCACGTGCATATGTCGTCCATGTCATGAAAAGTTCTTGTGTTGATCTTGGGAAATTCTAGTCTGCATAAGTTTGTGAGATGATGATACAAAAGCGCCAAACCCTTGAAGATTGCGCATGGAAAATCGTTCAATGTATAATTGAATGGAAAACTTTCAAAGTCTAAAACAGGAACACTGTGATCTTATTTTGCTCCCTCTCCATCATAAGCTTAAAGCACACTCAGGTCCACTCATGGGATTACTGGCCTTTATTGGTCCCATCTTCATTCTTTTTATACTTCTTTACGTGTGGCTGAACGACAGGCGTCTGCTTCGCCTACCAGAAGAAGCGGTCGCTCTCTCGCCCAGACGATGGACCCCAGAGTGTGTTCGTGACGCAGCCGCGCAGCTCGAGAAATCGCCTAAGATAGCCATAAACGAGCACCTGCCTCCAAAGACTGGTCGAAGGTATATCGTGGTTGGAGGGGTGCGTTAACAAACTTCGGCTACCCGCCAATTGACTCCTTACGCTGGCCAGGGAGGGTTTTTGGGTGGTTGGATTATCGCATCGCTTCTAGAACGTGGGGAAGATCCAAATTCAATTCGGATCCTTGACATACGACCTCCAGTGCGCCAAGACCTTATTGAAGCTCAGAACAAGGGCGTCGTGTTCATTCAGGTGGATGTTTCCGATAGAGCTGCTGTCGAGGCTGCATTTAATGCACCTTGGCCTCCATCTGTGTCCTCGCCGCTGCCGGAGCTGACTGTATTTCATACGGCAGCCAATATCCGCTTCTATGAACGATATGAAATGTTTTTGTCGAGGTCTGCCAATGTCAATGTGCGTGGTACGGAGAACATTGTGAACAGTGCTCGATCCGTCGGAGCAAGCATCCTCATATACACTTCTTCCGGCTCAATCGGCGTCCGTCGTTCCCGATTCTTCCTGTGGCCTTGGGAAAAGGAGCCCAAATTTTCGGTACAAATTATCAACGATGATGAGGCAGCTCTTCCCAAGCGACATAATGAATTCTTCTCCAATTACGCTGTTACAAAGTTACAAGCTGACAGGATTGTGCGTGCCGCTGATAATCCAGACTCAGGAACGTCGAGAAAACTCAGGACTGGCTGCATTCGTCCTGGAAACGGTGTATTTGGACCCCGTGGTGATATGCTCTGCGGGGCATACCTTGTGCGACAGACGAACCCAACTTGGGTTGCCAATACCATGCAATCATTCTGCTACGTTGAAAACTGCGTACTTGCACACCTATGTTACGAACAGCGCCTTGTGGAGCTTCAAATGGGTAGCAAAAATCCAGATATTGGTGGCCAGGCATTCGTTGTGGCAGACCCTGGACCGTTACTTACGTACGGCGATGTGTATACAACTCTGGAGACGCTCACTAATGGAGAATGCACCTTTCCGAATGTGTCTCCGACATTAATGCTGTTCATCGCAACTTTTGTCGAATGGTATTATGTTGCGCGGCACCTACTAACGACTAATCTCGGCTCTTCTGTCGAGAACTTGCTCCCTCCACTTAATGGTGATATCATAAATTTACAACCGTCGCTCTTCGCCCTCACTTCAGTACATTTAATCTTTGATGACGCACGTGCTCGACTACCCCCCGAAAAAGGAGGATTGGGATACAGAGGCGTATGGACCACGTTTGAAGGGTTGCATAAAACCGTAGAGGAGCACAAGGATGGTGTTGGCCGGTCAGGGAGAAGATCGGGCCTTGCAGGCGTAAGCCTTAGCTTTGGCTTGAACAAAGCTCAGAAGGCGAATGCTGAGGATAACCATAAGATGGAATTGGACTTGACTCCGTCACTGTCTTGAATACAGGAATACCCAGCAAAGGAGCATAAGAATGTGGACTCTATTTCTCCATTTTATGTCTGGATCACCCCCTCCCACCTCTTGTCCCCTATCATATCCCTTAGTTTCTGACTCGCTTAGCCAAGTCTATCTCTATTTTTCCCCTAAATACCTTTGTTCGTGGACAAGTGCTAATTCCTATATCCCATTTCCAAACAAAAGAATAGAACTCAACGCCCGCGGAATAATTCAAAACCCTTCTCTTACATATTCTCATCCCTAACGAACGATGACATCTCCATGCACCCATACACCTAGCTTCTCGGTGAGATGGTTAAACGCTCTCGCCACAGTCATCATCCGAAATCCATTGTCCCGCCATTGGAGTGGACGGCTTACTCTCTGGCTTGTCACTTCAAGCAATATCGATATCGCCCAACCTTCGTAATCTTTTCCTTTGGTTGCTTATTCAGTCCTCGAGTCCGAGGGTTTATTCAAAGCTTTGCGGAGCAAGACAAGCCATGAGCCCAACACAAGCCTCTGAGATGCTAATCTTGGTTGAGCAATTCAACCGATGTTTCTTTCCTCGCTGAGTAAATACGACCCCGTGCAACCTCACTAATAGCTACTCATGACTCCATACTACATTACTGACATCATTTGTAGACTAGTATAGGCACGAGAAAGAAATTTCGGTGCACAAGTAATGAAGAATTAACGCCGATTCCTCTCCATGATTTAATAATGTGCGGATTCAAAAAGGGTCGCTGAAACGACAGAAGCATCATGTTTTTGGTGTACCAAATCAATCAAGCGAGAAATTCTCGAACTGAATGCTACTAACCCTACCAAAGCTCCTATTTTCACCGGTTCCAGTTGAAGGCGCCGCATGCTCCTCTGAAGCTTTTCGTACCTCCTTCAACATTTCCGGAGACACCGAGGATGAACGAACGACCACTGTCTTTCCGTTGGGGCCAACGATGGGAATACTGATGCCTTGCATGCCAGTCTGACTGGTTATTGGGAGGACCTCGCCTTTCTCAAGGATGGAGCATGCAGCGCCGGGTTTGCAGAACGACTTGTGGTTTTTCCAATCCTAAGACGGACCATGCGATTAGAACTTATTGAATTATGCTGGGCAACAAGACTCACCGCGCGTTCTAAAAAGACAAGGTCACAGATTCTAGGTCAGTATTATCAAACTTGTAGAAACCTCCAGCACATACGACAACTTAAACAAATCGGTCGTCAGCAACTGCACGGACCTCAGGAAGTTGGCGGAAACGACTTACTCTTTGCTACAGTAGCTCGGTTTCTTATCTGGGTCACATTTACCCGCACCTAATGGGTCGAACCAGCGTCAGCACAGACCGCAACAGAACAAATATATAACCCTACACTGAGAGAGAAGCTTTCCCTTATCAGCCTGGATCAGACAATCCACGGCCGCACAGACATATCTGTTCGACTTCTTAGCCTTCTTCTTCTCAGCCTGAGCAGTATCCCGATCAATCTCCTCATTTCGTTTCTTGTACGCGTCCCATACATCTGAATACTGCACACACAGATCAAGGGCCCGCTCCGACAATGGCTCCAGGGTTTTGGACGCAAACCACAGCACCGCAGAGAAGGCTTTCCCAGCTAGGCGCACGCTTTCATTGGCATGGTGAGCGGCTGCGTGAAGATATCGTGCATAGATAGATTCTGCAGATACCGAGATATGCCAATCAATGAGAAGGCCGTGTGCCCTTGCCTTGTCCAGATTGGATGCCGTGTCGCTGGTGATGACGCTAACCAAGTAGCGGCGGAAACCTTCGCGGTCTGGTTTACCTGCATAACCAGCTGAAAGACTATAAAGATGTCACAATCAATGGACCAAGACAATCGAATTACCACGGGGCATACCGTAAAGCATAGTCGATTGCTGACATTGCATTTCCCGCGTCCGCTTCCCTTTGAACCACAGCAAGAGGTTTCCTGCTCAGGAGATCCATAACACCTGATAGAGCCTGCTTGAAATCCATTGGCGGGGTATTGTTATCCACAACTTGCAACGTCGCGAGCTGGCGCGTGTAAAAGATAGCTCTATTGAGCTCCATGGCTTCCTCATCAAAATCAAGGTCGCTAGGCCATTCTGCGAGACATAAGTTTGAGAAGTGGATAGCTTCTGGGGCGTTCATGATGGCAGCGACGGGGCCAAATCCAGAAGCCTGAACGAGCCCCTCCCAAATCTTGTAGAACGCAGCCTGAACAGTGGCTGTTGTACGGTTCCCAGCGGCAATACCGATCCTGCAGAGCTCATTACGTACACCCATGCGCTTGAACTCTTCCCCTACAGCGAGGGCGAGCAAGTTCTCCGAGGTCGTGAGCTTGAAAGGTGCTTGAGGGTCAAAGACGTCCTTCCTTCCACAACTACTCAAGAACGAATGGATCAGCGCCCTGCAAATGTCAGGAGCCGCTGCGGTTGGTGATTCGGGAAAGTAGAAGAGCGTTTTGTTACTGGTAGTATCAACATCATGAGGGAGACGTTCTATATGGACAAAGGAACTGTCAAGCTGTACAAGAAAGAGGACATGGGCAGGCGGTTGAAGCGTCACGTAGCGTAGATCAAAGTACCAGTTGTTAGAGACTTTACCAGATGGCGCAAGTGAGGGGCGCCGAGGCAAGGCATTGAAGGCTTTCACAGAGTCAATCATAGTGCAAGACGGATATTGACTTTTGACAGGACGGACGGTCGAGTACTTATATAAAAGGGCTAGCTAAGCAGGTACGGTTGACTCGGGGATAAAAACTCTCGACAGGTGCACGTGCTAAATAAAACTCACCTCAAAGCGTCATTTGGGCATCAGGAATATACTACATACGTACGCACTACCATACCACAATCCGTCTGGGTCTGTGCGAGATGATGTCAACCTGGCGGCGAACTTCACTTTTCTCGAACAACCTTAGGCAGACCCGCGTCCATTTTGTATGCAGTTCAATACATACCCAACAACAACAACAACAACAACAAGAACAACAACCACCACCCCACCCCACCCCACCCCACCCCACTTACCAAACCATTTAAAATCACTTATACCATCCCTTATTTCTAGAACTAATTGAGAAGGGATATTTCTCGCAAGAAACCAACCCCCGAGATCAAGCGACAGGCTCATCTTTTTATTTCTAGAACTAATTGAGAAGGGATATTTCTCGCAAGAAACCAACCCCCGAGATCAAGCGACAGGCTCATCTTTTTGCCTCTTTGTGGCACTGCCATTCGATTAGCCGGACGCATATGGGGTCAAGTTCAAAGGCTTGCTGCGAGGGATAAAACTTGTAATTTCATCTCATTTCTAGTGTAGTCATTGCGCAACTCTGTGTATTTCATTTGCAGTGGTGGCAAGCTTTCCCTATGGGGTTTTGATGCTACCCCACTTGCCCATTTTTCATATACTACTTACTAGGTCTATCGAGGCGTATCCTTACAGATCCGTCCTTAGCTATTAATTTAGCGGAGGTAGATAACAGAATAGTAACATAGTAACAATCGAAGAAGAGACCTCCAGATCCGCCGCGGTCATTTCCATCTTCGAATATATTTCGTGACCGTACTTCAGCGTCAAGCTCACCTACCTAAAAATCACCTTCTTGAAGGATGAATATTTTAAACATGTGACAAGACTTGTCGCGAGTCCTCTTAAGTGCAGGTTTAATCAAATGATACATTTCAGCAAGTCGACAGGACAATAGATCTACTGACGAAAAGCAGGCAAGAACGTTACATTAGGTTTCGATCCAACACGAGAAGTAATCCTATTTACCTCGAAAATTTCGAAGCCATCGACTATGGTAGTGGAGGTGGTGGCGGAGGTGCAGCATCGCTCGGAGGCGCAGGAGTTGAAGATGCAGCCGCCGCTCCATCCCCATACATGCCATAGCCCTGTTGTGCATAGTACTGTGTGTATTGTTGTTGCTGGCTCGCCTGCCAATCCTTAAACTCCTGAGAGTTCACGTCGTAGCCGTACGCAGCCCTATATTAATAATCATTACGATCGCCGCACATGCTATGTTTGAAGAACGACGTACCAATAAGCGGCGTACGCTTCCGTATCAGTAGGAGCAGGGGGAGCAGCAGCGTATTGTGCTGCCGCATCTCCCGCTGGAGTCCCAGCAGGTGGCGGTGGTGGAGCCTCTCCAGGTGGCGGCGGTGGAGCACCGCCCGGAGGTGCATAACCCTATTAATGACAGCAATGAGCCTCATTGGTCATATATAATGATAGTGCCACATACTGTCATTGCGCTATACGCAGCATATTGCGCCTGAGCTTGATGTAGTTCCATTTGTTGCTGTTGAACGATGACTGCAACCTTCGCATGTTCCTGCCTCACAACGAGAAGCAAATCTTCCGTCAAAACTTTTGCCCGTGCCACTTGGCCCTCTTCTGGCCCGCTGTAGATAAATGAGGAAGACAGAAAGACTCTAGTAATGTATGACGCACGTTATATGAATGTACAAAGGTACAGGCTCTTCTTGGCCAGTCTGTTTGAGACGCGATATGAGCGCACGAGGGAAGAGGACAATATCATCAACTCACCTCCTGATCAACGAAGCCAGAGCCAAGTCCTTTAATCTGAACACGCGTACTCGTCTCTGCTTGAATATACTTGACGAAAGATCCCTGCGTGAATTTGCCGTGTCAATAAGTATACCGCTTCAGCATGAGGAAAACGTACCGACGGTCCCACAACTTTTGCCCTGACATTGAAGTTTCGGATTGACTCTAGTCCAACAGGAAGCTTTTCCTCTGGCCATTTCCTCTGCAGCAACCAAATATGTTAATGCAAATAACTCCAGATAAGAGATATCATTCTTACCCTTTGTCTATCAGTCTTGTTCTCCACCAACGATCCCATATCAATAGAAATAAGGTCATTAATTTTGTCAATAGCTTGTTGCAAGGATTCTTTCGTGTGTGCGGATATACGAATGTACAACGGAGGATCCTTTTCCGTTGCCTTGGACCTGTCGGGATACCACACACCCTTAGTAGACACCGACGCCCCCGTCTCCTCATGGATCTGTAATGCATAAGAATGAGTGAAACGTTCCAAATCCACCAACGAAAACGCGGAAACAACAAAAAGAGAGAACGTGAGACTCACCTGGTCCTGCGTCGACCCTTTCGTCAACAGATACCGATTTCTTACATCGTTGATATCGATATCATGCGTGAATTCTGCGTCGTGGAGGTCTTTCAGCGCACCCGCACCGTTGGCGAACTGGGCAGCGATTTTAGCAGCAATTGCTGCGGCTGCTGCTGCTGCATCAGACGCTGTTTTCGACTCTTCAGTCCTCGCAACTTTGGTTGGAGTTTCCTTGTCTTCTTCTCCTTGCGCCGGTTGATCCCACTTGCGCTTGGACGACATGGCGGATGCTGGGGATATTGGAGCGGAGGGAGAGTTTGTTGATATCTATTTACCCTTCAATTAACCATGGTCATCAGTTTTTTCTTAGGAGCGAAGTAAGTAGATATGTAGCATATGAAGTGATTTATTGATGTAGACACTAGTAATTTAAATCAGTACTTAATGGATACAGTGCTTAAGAGGAAGTGAAGAGTTCGTGCAAGCAGCACATGAGTAATCACAGGCTGGCAGTGATCAATTCTGAGAGGTTGAATGACGTGTTCCCAGATCCATTACTAACACCACCAAAGGGTGCAGGCGTCGCCGTTGGGGTTGAAGAGAAGGAGAAATCAGTCGCAGTAGGTGTTGTCGTCGGGGCTGAAGAGAAGGAGAAACGGTTGGTAGATGATGTTGTTGCCAGCGTTGAAGAGGAAGAACCGATGGAAACAGATAAACTACTGCTCGACGTGGTGCTTGTTGTCAGGATAGACGATATGGCAACAGAGGATGAAGACGAAGACGAGAGGACGGTTTCGGAGCTCACACTGACGGCGGACGTGACGGGGGAAGTTGTCGTGGGCAAGGGGACAGTGTCAGCCGAAGAAGGCAAAAGAGTGGGGACAGCAGAGGTAGATGCACCGCAGCCGACAGTCACAGTAGATAGGACCGTGACGGTGTGGACAACACCTGTGGGATCAACGTTCGAGGCAGTTGTGGTGCCGATTGGTGTGGCCGTCACGGTTGTTTGTGAGTCTGTACAGGTCATTGTCGGAACGACAGTTGGAAGAGTCGATTGAGCATCGGACACCACAGAACTGATTACGGTAGACGAGGAAGACAAAGAGGAAGTTTGAAGTTGGCGTTTGTATCCTGCGGCAGTTTGAGAGGTTGCGGAGGCCGAGCTGACGGGGCTAGGGGCAACAGGGGATGAACTCACTGCAGCTGAGGAGGTTGTGATTGACACTGCAGTGGAGGAGGGCAGGAAAGTGTTAGTCGTGACAGTGGATGGTACTGAGGTGCAATCATGATCGACCTCATCTCTGCTTGTAGTAACAGTGGTTGAAGATGCAGAAGTGTTCTCCGTTTCGTCACAATCTTCATCTTGACCACTTGTTTGAGGTTCATCCTCGCAATCTTCATCTTGACCACTTGTTTGAGGTTCATCCTCGCAATCATCGCCCTGATCATTGGTATTCGTGTCATTGTCTTCACAGTCATCATCAGTAGAAGAGGTCGGGGTCGTTGTAGTCGTATTTCCGGTCTCAGCGCCATTACCATAAATGCCATTTTCAACACCAGCAACCTCGAAACGTGAAGCGGCGTCAGTGTTTTTGTCACAGACAATGGTCGTTCCAGGCTGGTTAACCAGAGGGAGTGCAAGGCACTGAAGGTCATTCGGACATTTGCTAAGTACCCATTGGCCTTGAACGCACTGAGCAAATGCGCTATTGACACATGCAATGGCGGCCTCTTTATGCTTCTATTAATTCCAACAAAGAGTAATTGTCTTGTACATACCTTTGCAAGAATCCGTCACTTTGAGTGTCGCAAACTGAGCGTTCAATTTTTGCGCAGCTAGCGCGTTCTGTTTTTGAAACGAGGCAGTGCTAGTGGTGGTGCTGTTGGTAGCTTCCTCTTCACAAGGTGTGAGTGGTGTCGGTGCACCCCTGACTGGAGCCAGGACGACCAAACAGGCCAGAAAAACGAGACCATATGAAGCGCGGAGAAACATAATATTGTGTCAAATGATTGACGGTCAGAGAAGAGAACGTGGATTTCGTGAAGAAAGCTATGGAGAGCTATGGAGCGCCTGGCTCGTCAGAAAATTTAGTGAGGGCAGTGGCAGGGAGTAGAAACACCGTCCGTCAAACTTCCATAGCTTACATATAAGTTGAAAGACAATAGCCCGTTCATGATCCATTGTTTTCTGCAGATAGCCGTGGCGTCTGGTTGCTGGCCAGAACATGCCAGAACTTGTTTTCAATCAAAAGATCCTTTGTCCCACAGATTCATTGTTTTCATTGTTTCTTCTTAGCGATGTCAACAAACCCTGATCTAGGAACCACCTCTTTCAACTTTCATTGCATTGAAGGACTTGATGAACAGCTATTCCTAGCTCTTGCAATTCAATTTCACGTATGAAGCAGTACTTATTTATCTGGTGTCTCGATTGACGCCGGTTCTCTAATGCCGTTTTATATATCTAATCGCAACCCGCCGTCACTGGATGATGTACAATCACTTGCTTCTAAGTGGAGTAGATACACAGACATGATCAGGATGGTCTTTCAGTACGTCTTATAGCGTCACTCAAGGTTATTTTGAGGCATTGCAACGCCTGCTCAAGGCAGTTTAATCATGCCATCATCGCACGCGTCAAGCTGCTATAGAATATTTCCAGACGGAATGTGTAGCCCAAGATTTCATACAAGTACCCGCAGTTTCCGTTTCATCCATGATATTGCATAGCATTGTCAGTCCTCGAGAGATGCTTTTTTACTTTTTAATTTCCTTGAAGGGGATAATTCTAAGAGGAATACAACAATAATTATCGATTTAGATTTCACGAGTTGTCTTACTTCATCACTAGTAAAACAAAGTACAAACGGAGAATGAAGACAATTATATATACATGACAAGAAATCTGACTGATCAACGTGGTAGGGTGGCGATATCGCGCGAGTTTTGTTGACTTTCCTCCTCTTCGAGTATTCCCGGTGTCTCCGTTTCACGGATACGGGAGGCATTTACACGACGTACAGCGGCAGCAGATTCACGTCCAAAGAGCTTCGTACGACCCTATTGACGATAAGCATCGAAAGATTGTTAGTTCCATCTCCTCGAAACAGGTACCAAAGAAATTATTGACCTCCTTAAATTTCATGTAGACAAGAGTAACCATGACCGCGAGCCAGTAGAAGACATAGGACAACACAGTACCAACTTTACACAAGAACCAGTGATGAGCCACAAGCGATTTGTCTTGTCATAAAATCGATCAACTCACGCGTCGCGTTATTTGTCCAGCCAAATATGGCGTTGAAGATTGACCAGCCGCTGTTTCCAAACTTGTTCTCTGGGCTGCAACAGTCAAGATGCCAAACGTTTCCTTGCACGCGGTAGGATCCAGGCCCCGTTCCTCCCGCATCATCGACGTCAGCGCCAAGCAGCGTGTTGAAAGCGTGTTGCTCAAATGCGCCAACAGCCTTGCTAAAAAGCCCAGCGCCGATTAGAAGAATGAAATTGGTCATGACCACCAAGAATACGCTTAGTGCTGTCCAAAAAAAGGCATAAGCTTGAATGATCGGGAGATGATAGCAACACTTCATACTTGATCGACTTGCAAATTGATAGATAAGGAAACCACAGGTGAGGCCACATATTATTCCGACAATGGCGGCGATGGGGATAGAAGTCGCGCTCTGGCCAAGAGACACACCACCAACGAAGACAACTGCTTCCATACCTAGAAATATCCATTAATCAGTACAAGTTGCGGGATGTAGGAGGGACACAATCAACCTTCTCGAAGAACAGTGATGAAGGGCAATAAAAAGAGAACCCATTTCCCTGTCTTCGTTCTTCCATCAACCGCTGATACACCATGTAAATTAACAGAACCACGCATGGGCCATTACTTCGGCATCCTCACCTTTCTTGTCGAAAGCACGGGACAGCTTCACGCGCCACTTGGCTTTGGCTAAGTTTCGCCGGATGGATGAACGGTCCGTTCGTCACTAGTTCACTGACAAAATTGTCTCACCTCGATCCATCTTCAGCATGGTTATGCCCATTATGAAAATCATAATGCAAGCAATAAGTTCGAATATCCCTAGATTTGGGTGAGCCACGTAGAAGGATATTAGCATCGCAAGAAGTTCAACCTTCCCAAAGAGTTTCGGACTTGGCCCAAAGGTCAGATGCCTTAGTGAACCATACTGCGATGAATCTGAAAGTCAGAATCAGCATAGCCCTTCAACTCAATTTCGAAAAAGCCACATACGCGGCACCAATAGCCAAGGCAATAAGAAGACCCAAAGCGGACCCTGCAAATATCTAGCCCAAGAATGAATATAATTTGGACAGGAGGCGCTGAGACAATCACCTGGATGCGTAGCTTCCGTATGAGGAGACGACGTTGGATACGGTCGTCTTCTGGGTCAGAACCATTGTCAGAGCCATCTTTGCTTTCCGCAGCGATGGTTCGCGGAACGCTGGGCGAAATGAAACCATCGCCATGAACAATCTGCTCGACGAGTCCAAGTAGCACTGAAACGATGATGGCAGCCTCAAGGGTCTCTCTGAAGACTATGAAAAAGATGGGGACCGAAAAGAGGTTTTTCGCCATCTTTCAACTATCAGGACGGGAGACGAAGAAAGGGTGGAAAGAGATTCGCTCTTGAAAAGCACAACATCTGCATCACGACTTAAGTTAGGCATATATGGAGATGCGTAATGCCTTGGCCCGAGGATAGCAATTTTCAGCCGGAAAAAATTCATCTGATAACCAATGCCTGTTATCAGATGACAGATCTAGGGTCCAATCTGATAAGATGCGAAATATGTACCACTTACAACGTAAAATCGTGCGAGTCGGAAACTTACGAAGGACACCAAACAGCCAAATCCCACGTCTAACGTCAGAAAGAAGTCGGAAAAAGTCACTTCAGAACCACGGAGCCCCACTGAACTCCGGCATCTGCCCTGCGACATCAACAATTTTTGAGTGATCACTCCGGGTTATCTGATAAGCGTAAGCCGATCTGGCCGCTATTTCGGTAAATCATAACTCCTGATCATTATACTATTTTCGCGTTCATAAGGATTGAGATGGAAGTCATGCCCATGAGTCGAGACCGTTTCTCTCTCCCTTAACCCCCATGCAGCTCATACAACTGGTCTCTCTCCTTCCGCTGGCAGCACCAGCGCTTGCCGGAGTACATGAGTTATGGTGGAACCTTACCTGGGTAGAGAACGTCAATCCAGACGGTCTATCTGAACGTCGAGCAATTGGCGTCAACGGAACCTGGCCGTTAGTTTTTTAATACAGTAATTGGAAAGTTAATTTTTGACCGCCTTACAGACCTCCGCCGATGGATGTTCACACTAATGATTCACTTGTTGTGCATGTCACGAACAGCCTAGATGTACCTTCTACCCTTCATCACCATGGAATGTTCTTCAACTCTACGTCATGGATGGATGGTGCTCAAGGTGTGACAGAATGGTCAGTAATTTTATTCCTTGTATATCGAACGTTCATCCATAAATGCATTAGCGGAATTCCGCCAGGAGGTCAATTTGACTACGTGGTCCCCATCAATTCTTCAGGCCAATGGGGAACTTATTGGGTCCATGCACATGCCTCAGTCTGTACTCAATTTCATGACACGTTTCTGAGCTTCCTGACTCCGTTCTCAGGGACAATACGTTGACGGGCTCCGCGCGCCGTTGATTCTGCATCCTCCTAAAGAAGTCCATTCGTATGACGAGGAATTTACCGTAATCCTCGGCGACTGGTATCATGACGAACATTCTACGCTTTTGAAGCAATTCATTAGCATCGCTAATCCTGGTGGCGCCGAGCCTGTTCCCGGTGAGCTTGCTTGCAATGATCTTGGATATGTCTGATGCTAGAATCTCCTCCTTCTCAGACTCTGCGCTTATATACTTTGCTCAGAACGCGTCCTATCTCGGTCCCAAACCAGAGTCATCCCCTGCACCAGTCACATCTGCTGTCGGTTTCAATGAGAATGCTACTCTCCCATTTGAACCCGGCAAGACGTATCGCCTTCGTATCCTCAACACGTCTGCCTTTGCAGCCTTCTTCTTCTGGATCGATGGACACGATATGCGCATTGTTGAAGTGGATGGTGTGAGTCTCATCCCCTAGTGGAGGGGTGGAACTAATATTCTATGTACAGACTGACGTCGAGGAATTTCCCATAGACCTCATCAGTATCACTGTAGCCCAACGCTATTCCGTCTTGGTTACTGCTCGCAATGATACATCAGCCAACTGGGCAATACATGCCAACATGGATACTGACATGTTTGATACCGTCCCAGATACTCTTAATCCGAGTACGTCTTTTCCTTTCCCTCAGAATTTCCGCTGATAAAGACTTTCAATAATTCAGATGTGACATCTTCCGTCACTTATTCCTCATCTGCATCTTTTACTGACCTCGGATTTATTGACGAGTACCATGATGTGAACGATACCTCCCTCGTGCCCATCGAGGTCATCCCACAGGTGCCCGCAACTCGTACCATTGAGCTTGAGGTCACCTTTGATACCATGGATGATGGTACGAACCGCGCCATGTTTAATCAAATCACATACAACACACCTCTGGTCCCCGCGATTTTTTCTGAGCTCACGTTGGGTACGAACGCCACAGTTGCGACGGCATATGGTCCTACAAGCTTCGTCCTCGACCACCTCGATGTCGTTGATATCGTGATAAAAAATGGCGATGCAGGAAAACACCCATTGTGAGCATTCACTCCTCTCTTCTATTTCATTTGTGCTGACTGAACTCACCAGCCACTTGCACGGGCATAAGTATCAAATCGTGCATCGTGCAGAGGATTACACATCCGATGATCCCACGCTCAATCCCCCGCTCGTTGAAGGGCAGGCTAACCCCATCCGGCGTGATACCGTTCAAATCCCCTCAATGCATTCCGCAACGCTTCGCGTCGTTGCCGATAACCCAGGCGTATGGTTCCTCCATTGTAAGATTTTTGTCTCAACCTATGTCCAGGGCTTATCTCACGCCGACATCAACAGGCCACATTGAATGGCACCTTGAAGTAGGCCTCGCAATACAATTTATCGAGGCTCCTCTTCTCGCTCAGCAACGTAACAGCCCACCACAAATCATGCGTGACCATTGCTCTGCGCTTGGCAAACGGGTGTCAGGGAATGCTGCTGGAATTGCCTCGACGACGGATCTCACAGGTCTGCCTTCAGGACCTTTCCCGCAAATCCTTGGGTGGCGCCCAAAGGGTATAGGAGCGATGTTCGGATGCGTGTTGACAGCTGTATTAGGCATGGCTACAGTGTCGTGGTACGCGATTGGTGGACAACTAACTGAAGAAGAGGTTGAGGATGAGGTCAGACGGGGTATAGCTGCAAAAGAGGCAAGGAGAAAGAAACTGTGGTCGTTTGTCAAGAGGCCGTAAACGATCATTAAAATCTATAAGGCTGATAGCTTTATCTATGTATTCTGTTATCGTGTATAATAGTTGCACAATTACCAACGCAGTTCCTGATCGTTTATCAAGCAAGCGTCAATCTCTCTTCTCCAACCTGAGTTTAGACTTAGAGCATTCGTTCGCATCATGATCACTTGACGGTGTGCAATCGTACAATCCACTTTCAGACCTAGATGTTCACAGCACTGAGTATTTACATCCAATGAGTACCTGCGGGTGCATTGTTTTACAAATCTCAGGGTCCACGATCGACCTGCGTCGTGACCGGTCTGGCTGCAGGCAACTACTTCCTTTAACACGACTAATTTGCGTTAACAGCAACGACAATGATGCGAGATCGCGAGGGAGAAAGACGAGTTTGAGGAACGCAGAACAGGTGCATAGTAAAGGACTGTAAAGGGGACAAAAGGGAGCCTGGGAGTGTTACCGAAGCAGAAGATAAAGCGCACGACTGTCGTGGATTGGCAAAATTCAAAACTGACATTGGCGGTGTCTGCCACCAGATCCAGGTATACCTATGCATGATACATATCTGTTGGAATAGACTCTACGCTGTGGCGGCGGCGTTTCGGTTACTTCCCATCAACCTGACTTATTTCGGCCTGTATGATAAATACTTCGTACTACAATTACAGTCAGTCCCTGATGCAATTTCACCTGTAGTTATATTGAGCCCTCATAATGCAAAATTAATGTATTAGTGATGCATTACTTTGAAAAAAATGCACCAGACAATAATCGAGCCATCTGCAGCCCACATAGTTGGCCCGTTAGGTTCAGTTAGGGTGGTTAGAGGTTTGGTTAGTGTTAGCGTTAGCTAGTCAACATTAGCAGAACTAATCATGAGGTTTCTATTTCAAGGGAACTGTGGCGTAGCGTCACGATAATCTGCTGATTGAACTCTGTGAAGCCTTGTCTGAAACTTTGCAATACCTAATTGACGAACGTACCTGTATCCTTACACTTGTGAACATGACAGATATTATAGGGTCGTTATATCGCGTGAAAATAGATTCAATAGTACAAGTGAGGTAGAAAACAACAAAAAATAGTACGTAGTACAGTTCGATGCAAATCTCAACGTATAACCGAGAATACCAATTTTGAATTGAATGAGGCCACATTTACTCAGATTCATCGTCATCTTCCTCGATAACTTCCTTACTCTTCTTGGTCTTCGAAACAGGCTTAGCCTTCTTTAAGGCAGGCTTTGACACGCCTGCCTTAGACGTTGGGCGCTAGGAGGGGAAAGCGGATTAAGCGAGAACGTAAGCGAAGAGAATGAAGGAAAGCTTACTTTGCGCTTCTTACCACTTTCTTCACTATCTGCTTCAGGCTCGTCCTTACTATCGAACATCTCTTCATCTTCATCTTCATCTCCATCTCCATCCTATATGACACTTGTCAGTGACTGTTCCAACCTTGTAGAAATTGCGACAAGCCTTTCTCGAGGGTAGCTTTTTCAACTCTCGCTTAGCCTTTTCTTTCTTGTCAGCGGACTTCCTTACTGATAATTTCTTAGATTTAGTGTCTTCGTCGTCAATGTTGTCATCATCTTCAGGCGGAACTGCGTCAATGGCTGCCGTAAGGTCTTCAGCATCGTCATCGCGTTCATCCTGGAAAATTATTAGTTACTGCGCTAAGACAACAATCTTCCAGAAATTGACCTTCTTCAATGCGCGTTTTTTAGCAGCCGCCCTTTCCTTAGGTTCAGAATGGGAAGACTTCTTATCAGCTTTCTTCTTGAAAGCTACCTCGGCACCGGAAACCTCGGTATCTTTTTTCTGGCAACCTTGGTATGAGATCGCGTCTCCCGTGGCGATGAATATGCACACCTTTGTACGAGACTTCTTGGTGGCAGGCGCCTTCTTCGATTTCTCTTCCTCAGTGTCCTTGTCGGTGTCATCATCCGCATCAATGTTCTATCGATTAAGAGATGTGAGCGATGGATAAGCATGACTCTGAATGGACTAAGAAGCTGACTTTTGACTTTTTTGCATGCTGCTTTCTAGATTCGTTCTCTGTAGCCTTATTACCTTCATCTTCACCTTTCTTTGCTTTCTTTGCACCAGCCTTTTTTTTGGGTTTCTCTTCATCGTCTTTATCTTCTTCTCCAGCAGGTTTCTTGGCCGATTCTGGTATATCTTCATCTGCAACATGGCCAGCCTCCCAGGCTGTGTCCACTTTTGCCTTGTCCTCCGGTCTGAGCTCATCATAACCGTCTAGCTCAGAACTCGAGGAAAACGATTTCTTCATGTTCCCCAAGATCTTCGTGGTTGTGCATCCCCAATGTCTCCACGCACTTTAAAATAACAATCGAAAGGAGAAGATTAGGTATGTTATAAGGGCAGCATGACATCATGCGCTTACAAACTTGTGTTTCCACGAAAATCTACAATACTGCCGAGACGGAGTTCCCCTTTGGCGATTTGAGTACCTAGAATGAAAGAACTATCAAAAATACAAAATTGACAAGGAAAATATCGGATGAACCGGAGCAAGGTTTAGGACCTGTAAATTCATGTGTTAGCAATCATGTCCTGGACACCCACGACGACCAGTTTTACAATAACACAAGGTCGAAGGAAAGAAATTTACATACCTTTACACTTTGCCCTAGCGGAGGAAGCGTACTCCAATCGGTATCCTGAGGGTTTCTCAGCCATCGGCAAGGAAAGGAGATGAGAAAAGGGAAAAGATGGGGTTTAGACTTGACTGAGTTCTGACTTTTTGTTGACTGCATCAGCTGTGTGCCTTGTTCATTGAAAGTCCGCTGACACGACGCATTGACCATACGTCACATACGTTTGGGTAGCAGCACTGTTCATTGTTCTCTGCAATCAATGTGAGCCCTATAGTTGTGTAAAGATGCAGGAATGCATCTAGTATTTGGTTCAAGTAATCGGAGTATCCGCCGAGAACAAATACTGAAGTTCCATAATACACTCTTAGTAAGTGTCTTGCTACTAGATTGAGTCCTTCGACTTACTTCGGATTTCTCTTTTTCCAAGTCGACCTCTGTAAAATTTGCTTTTCTCGAGGATTACGCCGGTCGAGGTCATTAGAATCTACATGACGAATTGTTTGATGTATATTCAGTATGCTCTAAAACCTTCGTTCCTGGATCCCCATCGTGAGATAATGACGGTCCAAAAGTCTATATGGCCATAAACTGCCAAATAACATTACAAATTAAAGATAACCCAAATACTGCACGGCTGACATTTTGGGTTTGGATGGGATGCACATGCTACCCGGTGACGGTGGCAACTTTCACAGATGTCTCAAGCAGTTTTCCAGCGGTTGTGTCTCTGAGCGTTTTCCTTTCATTTAATTTAATGAGAGTTGCTCTACTAATTCAACTTTGCTCGGCCTGAAGCTACCAGAAAACATACTTTACTCAACTAGCAAGGCGCTCTTAAAACGTCGTTTCATTATGTCAATTCGCCTACTTATGTGAGTATCAGTGAGCAAACCTGAAATCTAAGCGCCTGTTTCCGATGTCCTTTGTTTTCGTGAGATATTCCTCTTTTTCCTGCGAGGATTTTGTTAACACTGAAAGCAACCAGAATAGAACCGCGAAGCCACATACTCGAGTGGTCATGGAGTTCCAAATGTTTTCGCGTTGCTTGTTTCGCCACACGTAATACACTTTGATAGAGGGATACATGATAAGAATATTGAACAGCGTAATGCTGATGAGCACTATGTTCCCGCGACGGTCTGGTGAAGACCCCATAATCAACACAGGAGACAATTAAGTAAACATAAATTTCAGAAAATTGAGCTTACACATCGGCGCATCATCCTTGCGGTAGATTTGATTTGCTATTACTGCAGAAGCTTGAACAAACATATTATAGAGCGAAGCGTTAACCGTTCTACTAGCCACGGAGCCGGAGTTACGGGAGCACCATGCAACCTGAATCGGATGTGTGTATCTGGCTCAAAAACAGGGTTGAATAAATGTGACTAGGTTATTGTTATGACTCACGGGTAGGAGAGCAACCCAGAAACCAGTCCCTATGATATATCAGACCAGCCGATGTGCATAGGAAAAGGGGATGTACAAAGAAAATCCATTGGTTGGGTTCATCACGTAGTGTATAGATGGCAACCAGGAAGGGCAATGCCCACATATTCTCCGTACTTGCCACCCACGTTCGATCATTGACAGACTCGGAAAGGAGTGTGATGAGAAACATTGTAAGCATTCCCGCCACGCTTGACGGGATGGTCAGAAGATTGGTTTGGAAAGTGCTGAAGCTAAAATGAGGACCATGAGCAAAGTAAATCGTAATAGACTGAGGGTATCTCACCCAGTGTTCCGAAGCAAAAGGGAAAGATAGGTGGTGGGTGTTGTAACGGGAATACCGAACATCAAGCCACTCGTATGTTTCGTGAATTTCCCGGAAATGCATCGTGAACCTATAGGTAACTTACGCAATATAGAGAGGCCACAAGTCGTAGTCAAGGACAGCTGTCCATAGACGCTTGATAGTCAAGCCTTCACGATTATGCATGTCTCCCTGTTAATTTTATATAAGAACAGACAGATGCGGATTTATGCAGACATACCTTAGTCGGGTCATCTCGAAGTACGCGATTGACGGCGATAATTTCTTCTCTTTCAGTGAACCAGCCCTTCGGGCGGAACCAAGTTTTCGTCTGCGTAGGAGAAGGTGGCATTTGAAAGAAAGTGAGAAGGCCCACAATCAAGGTGATAAAGCCTCTAAACACCAAGTTAACGAATGCCTGAGGAAGATGAATAAGGCGGACTCGACAAGAAAAAGCCACCTGGCTCATGTTATTGATGAGCCATTTACGAAGAATCAGATTCGGGATGGCATACCTCCAGCCAGCCTTGCCCGCCACACCTCTCATGTGTAGAACTCCAAATGCGATGAAACTAGCCATGATACTACATGCATTCATTGATATCCAAAATATCGATAGGCGGATGGGTAACTCGTTTTTGGTGTAGAAATCTGACCGGTGGTTAATAAGCCACAGAGGGAAAAACCAGGCAGACACACAGGATAAGTAGAGAATAAGATCAGGTATAAACCTATGGTAGATATGAATGGCATGTCATAAGAACCTAGCTGAGACCGGTTACACACCCTCCTTGCAAGAAACTAGGTAACGTTAGCTCTGTCCGTCATTAGGCAAATAGAAGCCGCGTACCCAAGAAGTGCTCTGGTAGCAAGGAATGAGGAGCGTCCCGTGAGGAAGAACTGGAAGAGAGTTACGATGGCCCAGAGGCACATTTGGATAGGAATCCAGCGATCAGGCCCCAACTGTACAAAGTCATCTGTCAAAATTCAAGAGCCGATAAGGCATTTCTTACACGTTTTGACACAATCTGAGAGGGTAATTCAGCACAAAGAAAGGCTATACGAAAGATGGAATTCCCCAAGTTGAAGTCTGAAAAATTGACCAAGTAGATGCGAATTATTTCCACACTGTTGAGCATGATAACGTACCATTTGTGCTCATTCTTAAATCGGGAAGAAAGTTGTCTGAATTGACTTGGGTTAAGTTGTTACGATCTAGATTGAGCGCGGAGAAACTGATGGCAGCTGAGGGAAATTTGGCGCAGTACGTCGAAATGGTAGGATTCCACTTACCCCACAGCAAAACCTTCAAATCAAGCTTTTTAACAAGTGCCTAAGAACGACATCGTCATCAACCGGCTAGCGCAGAGTTAATGATGTACCCTCTCTTCACGCCACGTCCAACGAGCCTTGGTATCAAAACGGTGTATATTCTCGTAGTCTGCCTTTGGCCAATAGTGCTTTCCGAGGTCTGGATCGTCATAGATAGACCGACGGGTAGCTATGGAATCGAGGTCGAGTGGTTGTTTCCGGCGGAAAAGCCAGTTAGTGAATTTGAAAGGCTTTGGCTCGGCATCGACCAAGTCATCATTTCGGATAGCAGAGGATTCGACCTGGGTAATCTCCTTGTCCAAGGACGACACAGATGAACGCATAGTAGGTATTGTTTTGAGAGGAAAATCACAGACAGGCCCAGACATCACGGGAGAATGGACAGAAAATTCGGGTAAAAGTCAATACCTCTCTTACTGTGTTTTTTGTACCTGTTCTTAAAGCCAGAGGCAATGTCGAAATAGACAATGACACGAGAAAAAAAGCACGCCATTCGAGTCTACTTCGACGTGCGCAGTGGTTAACGGCATTTGGTCACAGGACCTGCACAGATAAGCGTTATAAGTGAGATAACGCACACGAAGCACACTATGGCGCAAGAGTTGTCCACGATTGATATAGCAATGTCTAATTCAAGAGTGCTATCGACGACTGACTGACAAATCTTGAGAGATGTTTGATACTTATGTAATGAGGTCTTGGTGTGTACAACCGCGGCATTAAGGAATCAATTGAGTATTGGGCAGAGAGAAAGAACCATCAAGAAATACCTTACTATTAAACCTAATCCTCTACAGATGGTATGTAGAACGGAACAATGCGTGCGTGCGAAATTCAAATATACCTGGTACTGAATCTGTATTGGCGCGTCCACTAATATAAGAAAAACTTGCCATGAATGGTTCTCTCCCAGCAAGATCCTGATTTGAATCGAAATTCTTCTCCTTCATAGAAAAGGAATACAGTGGTCATTTAGCACAGGCAGGAAGTACGACATATTATGCAAGCTTGGAAATTTCAGAAGATATAATAAAAGCGCTCAGTCGATGGTCATCTTCGGCATGGACAACATATGTTCATGAAACCCCTTGTATCAGGGGTAGCATTGCAACTAGCCGTGATGAAGAAGCATCAATGACTCGCCTCTTTTCACATTTCAACAGCTCCTCGCCTACATCTTTTTCCACCACCGCCATCCCCACCTCTTCTCTCCTTCAATAGCTCTCGTCTCGTCGTCTCGTCACCTTGCAGAAAAAATATAAAAAGTGATCGCTTGCAAGAGATCATTTTATGAAATGATCACTTGTGATAATCATTTTTCGTGCTATAAACCGTCCTGTCATCTTTCAATCGGATACGTATGAGTAGAGGGGTATAGGTAAAACTTGGCTGGACGCGATGTTAGAGCTAGGATTCGACAAGGCCTCAATCTTCATAGCTTCTGCATCACCTAATGAGTGAGTGTTCTCACCGCTGCTGTATGATGCAGCAGATTCCTTCATTCCCACACAACAAACGGATCCCGAAGAGAGAAGTGCCTAGGCCCACTCTTCGCTGGCGACGATTCACGATCTATATCTGGGGATAGAGTGGTCGTGATCTAAACAACGGTTGTTGGAAAGAACGCAGCAAGTTTGATGGCCAGAGGCTTCTCGAGGATAGGCAATCTCTCCACGGAATCGGTATTCCGGCGCAGAACGATTTCTTGTGCTTGAGGGGACCAATGGATGTGCCAAACATTCTTCTGGTCTTGCTGTTGCTGTCGAGACAATTTTTGTATCGTGAGAAGCTGCAAAGTTGGGTCTGGTTCTTGCACAAAATTCAAGACAATGTGTTTTTCGATCGGAAGAGGGCTGTACGTCGTCGAGAAGCGATCCACATGCGCCTTAGACAGCATTGTAGTTGTGCAATATTTCGATTGCCCATTGTGCTGGCCAAATCCAAAGGTCGACACGTCCTGTCGAACCGAAAAATCGACCAACCTCTGGATCGACCTGCTGTTCAATGGGCAAATATGAAGGCATTGTGGCGTACAACGCGCACTTGAACGAATTCTGGTGCACCAGCCCAACTGGTGATGAGAATTGACTTTGACCCAATTCGGCATAAGGAAGCGATTGAATGCATTACTGGATGAATTTGTAAAAGTCAGGAAGTCTGTCAGCCGGAATTCTCCAGGTCCTAAGGAGTGCGAATTGAATAAAGGGTGAGGCGAAGGTCCACCCATTCCCATTGGACATGATGCAGAAGCTGGTCAAGAGAAAAGCGATGGCTTCATCGTGTCGTGACCCAAGCAAGGACTTCTTGAGGAAATCGCCCTGCAGATGGCATAAGCATTTGCATCACCTCGAACAAATAAGGCACTTTGCTAGCTGCGAGAAAACCAATTGTTGGTATTGAGCGGACATTCAAAAGGTCTTCGAAGGCATGCTCAGTGACGAAAATGAGGGATTGAATTTCATCAGCAGGTGCCTGCGCGAGCGCTTTCCGGAGGTTGTGCGAAGCGCAGTTCTCATCAAGAAACTGGTGAAGATGGGTCACGAGGCCAATGTGACCGCCGACGAATGTAATCACGACCTTTGAGCAGTCAGCGCTAGTCAGCACGTGACACAATCACTCACGTCGAGAGCTTGAACTTGTTCTGGGTAGCCAACTTTCTTCTATATATTGCCTGCGTTAGCGGTTAAATTCAAGTTTCTTGACTCGCACGAATCTGTGCCGAGGCTGTCACGTTTTCCACTAACATAATCCTGATCCAGAATGCATTTCACCAAACCATCCTGGGTCATGCACAAGGACAGTGCAAAAAGCGACGCGAATGCAAAACGGCTGTCAATATTTTCCGTTCATGTCCACCCAGACGGTTCACGTATTGCGACGGGCGGACTGGACGCCAAAATCCGCATATGGAGCACAAAACCGATTCTCCATCCAGCATCTGAAGCTTCCGGCAAGCCACCCAAATCACTTTGTACTCTTACCATGCATACGGGCCCGGTATTGGTGGTACGGTGGGCACATTCTGGCAGGTGGCTTGCAAGTGGAAGTGACGATGAGATAGTTATGATTTGGGACCTTGACCCGTGAGTAAGCCTTTGCTTTTTCAGTGTCATCAATTCTTTAAATCTCTTCAGAAATGCTCGGGGAAAGGTCTGGGGCTCGGATGAAGTAAACGTTGAAGGATGGAAACCTCTGAAACGGCTACCTGGGCACGAGAGTGGTGAGCAAATTTATGTGCTCCTAGCAATGTAATTAAAGGGGTATAGATGTGACTGACGTGGCATGGGCTCCTGGGGACCGATACCTTGCATCAGTAGGTCTTGACTCTCAGATTCTCATTTGGTGTGGTTACACATTAGGTGAGGACTTGAAAGTCATCTGAGGTGACATGTAGTTTATTACTGTTCAGAGCGTCTCAGAAAGCTTGACCAGCATCAAGGCTTTGTCAAGGGTGTCTGCTGGGATCCCGTTGGAGAGTTTCTAGCCACTCAATCAGATGATCGATCCGTCAAAATCTGGCGGACAACAGACTGGATTATGGAAGCTGAGGTGACGAAACCATTTGAAGATTCACCAGGAAGCACATTCTTTCGAAGACTCAGGTTGGTGATGAGTTCTGACGAGAAGTCCGATACTAACACTCCCCAGTTGGTCGCCTGATGGTGCACACATCACCGCGTCCAATGCCACAAACAACAAAGGCTTTGTATTCATTGCTGCCGTCATCACCCGCAACTCGTGGACGTCGGAGATCAGCCTAGTCGGTCACGAGAACACAGTTGAAGTTGCAGCTTACAATCCTCATATATTTTTGCGCAATATGAATGAAAAGGTTTCGACCTCAAACATATGCTCAGTGGTCGCGCTCGGAGCCGACGATCGCTCCGTCTCTATTTGGCAGACCAAATCTGCGCGGCCACTAATCGTTGCAAAAGAGGTGTTTGAACGGCAAATCATGGATCTCAGTTGGTAGGTCCTCGACAATCTATGCTCAACCTCAATTATTGACAAATACAGGTCTTGGGATGGTCTTACACTTTACGCTGCATCTTCTGACGGGACAATTGCAGTGTTTAACTTCGATCCCGAAGAGATGGAAGGAATCGCACCCCACCCCGTACAGGAACAATATTTGACCAAATTTGGCTTCACTCCGGCACCAGTCCCCGAGGGTTATTCGCATGTATCAACCAAAGGATCTTCCCAATTATCTTCCTCATCCCAGCAACAATCTCAATCGTCTGATTTCAGCCAGGTCTACGGCGGTGGCGAGCGTATCAACGTTCTCGTCGCAAAGCGTAGCAACAAGAAGCGAGCAAATCTTATGACCCAATCCAGCAAGATCCCTTCAGCCAGTACCTCTACTCCAGTCAACGGTATCGCAGGCCCCTCAGGAAAATCTGCACCCATCTCTAAGCGCAAGCACTCACTTAACTCGTTCCCACCGCCATCTGAACAGCCATTTGATGCACCTGAAGGCTGGTCACGCCACGAAGACGTTAGTATGGACTTGGATGTACCTATCGACTCGCTGGATACGCCGGCAATAGACGGGCGTTCAGGAAAACGCAAGGCTAGTGTGCTAGATATCTTGGATGATGGGAAGCAGGTTAAGGCAAGAACGCTGGGTGGAGATCGGGTCAGAGATCATGTCGTGGCGAAGGAAATCACTCATCATGCTGCAACGATGGGTGGGATGGAAGTCCCAGATGCTCGGGGAGGACAGGCGGGACCGAGTCTTCCTATGTCTCCACTATTGACGGTGTTAAGCACGAGAGTTGAGGGCAGTGATGAAGTTCTTGAGGCGAGAAATTCCGAGACTGATGGTGTGCGAAATGTCTATGTTCTGTGAGCCATGGCTAATGTTAACAGGCCCGACGGAACTCATGTTCATTGATGGGAAACAAACGCGGTGGCTTGACTATTTGCCATCTCCTGCAGTCAGTGTCAGAGCGACACCGACTTTTTGCGCTGTTGCCATGTTGGATGGATCTGTAAATGTTTATTCATATACCGGGCGGAGGTATGTAATGATTAACTGTTGAAAAACCGTTATCGAGCTTTCAGGTTCATGCCCTCACTGGCTCTCGGAGCTCCAGCCGCGTTCATGGAAGTCAAGGATTATGTTCTCATGATAATAACCACGACTGGTCAGCTATTTTCATGGTAGGATCACCAGACCACGCGACGTTCCTCATCATCTCACATACATTGGTTAGGGATATCAAGAAACAGTCTTCAGTTTTCCCGCCTCTATCAGTCGCCCCTCTTCTCTCGTCTCCAAACCACACAATCACTGCTGTGTCCGTCCGGCCCAACGGTGCTCCTGTCATTAACTGCTCCAACGGCGTTGTCTATTCTTATGACTCAGCGTTCATGACCTGGGTGAAGCTGAGCGAGCGGTGGTGGTCCGAGGGTTCGGACGCCTGGCCAAATCGCTCGCGTAATTCATCAACCCAGTCAAGCAACCGTGGTATCATGTCGTCTGTCGAGAGTAGTATCAGTGGTGCTCCTGACGATAATACACCTGCCAAGGCTAGGCCGACATGGTGGAGCACGGCACTCACGCTAGGCCATTTAGAGACGCGGCTTAACGCAACGAAGCTTCTTGACAGCCCGCATGAATACAAACAAGCGCTTCTATTGTATGCCAAGAAGATTGCAGATGAAAGCTTCAGAGCGAAGGCGGAGGAGCTTATCAAGGAACTCTATGGCCCAATTTATCAGTGCGTGTGCCATTCTTTGCCATCCCGTATCGGGCTTTCTAATTATTCTCTTTTGACAGTCGCCCTGGCCGTGAAGAAATTTGTACTTCAACAGTTGTCGGGTTATCGAAGCGAGATCTTCTCAAGGACGTGCTGTCAATATTCAGTTTGTCCTGATCGCTCCTTTCAATATTGTCCTTGCTTACATCCGTTGATAGTTAGAAGCAAGACCCTAACCAAGCTTGGGATGGACTGGCAAGATCTCTTGAAGAGGTCATCTAGTGACGAATAAGTTGTCATAAGGTACTGACTTCTTATCAATCCCTGCTATCTGTATGTGTATCATGGTGGGCTCTGCACTAGCTGCTTTGGACTCTGCTAATGCTCTGTGTGCAGAGGTAAAATCGATTGCATTTTGGCTTCTCATGCTTGACTTGAAAATTCGTAGAATTCACATAAGTCCTTCGTCTGTCTCGTCTGTTGGGTTCCACTTCCGTTAGAATTAGTCCTAGCATCGAAATTCGGCATGTCCATGTTTGAGGCAATGTCTTCCGGCTGTACCTTTGCCGGTATTGTCGCAGAGACTCCGTTTTCGACATCATCAAGGATGCAGAGAACTTGTCCATTCTCCCGTCAAGTCTGTGTCATTATTGGTAGCATCATTATGGGCCTCCTCTCAAAACCGCCGCTTGCCTCCGTACTCTGTATCTTTGTTTTTTAAAAAAAAAATTTGGAAGACTTACCTTAAAACTCTGACAATCCATGCATTCGAGCAGCATCTTCAGCTTACCCCTCTCATCTAGCACAGAAAAAAAAAATCCTTTCTTATTATTCTGGCTCAGCTTTCTTGAATGTCTTTTCGCCGCTCTTCCTTTTCAGTCAGTACAGCTTATCTGGTTGCTTTGACCAATACACACGTGAGTCATGCTGTAATTGGATTTGGTGCTACTTCCCTCTCCCTGTTAAGAGATGCAGTGGTGTACCACAGCCGAAGATGGCTTTCAATTGTGATGAACTACCATGGGCCCTGCACGTGACGTAGTGGGGCAGCGCGATCAGACGCTGGGGGCAGCAATCGGGGGCAGCAATCGGGAACGCATGAGTGACTTTAATAAGAAGGAATCACAGACATCTTCCACTTGTCCAAAATTTACCATCCAGTTGCTTACCAATCGGCCCATCCTTAATGTCGGGAATTGTAATTCGTGAGGTACGTCTCATTGATGTGGGCCGTGGCT
Organism: Macrolepiota albuminosa; assembly: GCA_027475525.1. Taxonomy (NCBI): domain Eukaryota; kingdom Fungi; phylum Basidiomycota; class Agaricomycetes; order Agaricales; family Agaricaceae; genus Macrolepiota; species Macrolepiota albuminosa. Next base: position 114,862 of record JAMWFC010000067.1, on the reverse strand, counting down.
GTTGTGTTGTTTCTGAATTTACCAGGTTGTGAGGAATGTCTGGACATTTTCTTGGTAAGACTCAAAATATAACAGAGGTTTGTCCGTGACATGCAGTGTAGTCCCTTTGCACGTTTTGGGTTCATCCCTATCGGGGGACGTTCGACAGCCATCAAGTTGAAGAGCGGAGACGTTTGGATATTGGCGTCTACCTCTCTGGAGCCAGAAATCAGAGCGAAAATTCGCGAATTGGGGGTCGTAAAGTGCGTCACAGTCAAAGACCCTTCTGGCAAAATCTTTCTTCTGAGTTTTTACGCAGGTATATCGTCAGTCCAGACGCCGTGCACTACCTGTTCCTTAGTAGGCATTGTTCGGTAGTGTCTGCGTTCCTGTGGCCAATGATATGACAGGGGAGTACAAGAATGCGTACCCGGAGGCCAAGCTGCTAGCCCCCGCAGAAGTTGTTGATCGTCTTCAGGACCTAAAGTTCGACGGAGGTGAGATTGTACAAGGAGATATGATTCGTTTTACTCTCTAAGTATTCCTTCCTAGCTTGGGGCAGAGACTCTTCGAACACATTGTACGGTTTTGAAGACGAGGCATGTTCAACTTGTCACCCTCAGTGCTTGACTGGCTGACCCGCTCGAGACAGATCAAATCATGGTGTGATACCTAATCATTCAGACTGCACTCCCGTTGTTGACTATGTTCCTTTGCAGTTTTTTCTCTGGTTTCAAGAACAAAGATATTGCATTCCTGCATGTCGAAAGCAAGGTCTTGATCGAGGCGGATCTTCTGTTCAATCTTCCGGCAACAGAACAGGTATGTTCTCTAAGATTACTTTGACATGTTAACAGGATTATCGTTTTCAGTATTCCAAGTCGTCGTTGCCCAGAGTTCCTTTCATCAGTGGGCTTTCGCCCTATACATGGTTTCAATCAAGGATGATGTGGAGCTTAGGTGTGGATAAAGAGTGCGTCATCTCATGCTTCAACTCTTCTATATTATCATTCTTTTGCAGAGCTATGAAAAATGATGCCAGAACTGTTGCAAGCTGGGACTTTGAGAAGATCATCCCTTGTCATGGGGTATGCAGAGTATGCGAAATGAGGTTTCTATCATGCTTGCTAACTGGACAAAACAGAATGTCATTGAGGCTGATGGGAAGAAGGCTTGGGAGGGGGTTTACAAGTTTTATCTCGAAGACTGAGGATAATCAATATTTCTAAAATGTAGAGTGAAGAAGTTAGCAGCCAGGTCACTGGAATAGAAACAGAAATCATAACCAAACAGGGCATAGACCAAGGGAGAAAATAAAACAACAAGGGATGCAAGATGATGTTGAGGCTGCAAGTGCCAGTATTGCTTCACAACATAAATACCATTCACTCATGTTATCATAGATTATTTTCACTCCCAGGTCATCTTGTATTCTTCATCTTGGTTGAGAATCTCATCCAGGTTAGTCTCTTGGTCAGTATCTGAAGTGTCAGATGCTGCTCAAAAGTTGGTTAGTAGCAGACATGGTTTACAGTTACTAACCTGGCAATATGCATTGAGTGTGCTAATTGTGTGAGGGAGTCATAGGCAGGTTCCAGAGAACACATCAAGTAATGGGTTGTGCAGCAAGGAAAAGATGTGAGTTGATAAAAAGATGCAGTGAGAAGAATGTGCCAATGACAAAGTATGCCTAAAGATGGGGAGAGGAAAAATATAAGTGTTTTATATCAGGAGCCACAAGAGGAAACTAGGAGCTTAGTGAGTCTAAGCTGTGAGGTGCCTGCTATAGGTGCAAGGCATGTAGATTCTATTGATGATGTTTCAATTGAGCTAAGGTGCACTATCACTAGTACAGCTACTTAGTCAATATTGCTTTGGGCGTGCTAAGATTTGAAAGAGTCCTGGACAGGTTCCAGAGAACGTATAGTAGGCAAGAGGTTGGTGGCAAGAAAAGTGGGTGATTGAAGACACTTATGTAAGACTCTAAATGTGGCAAGAAAGTGCTAAAAGATGCTAAAAAAAGCACTAAGAGTCACCAAAGCAAGGTGCTAAGAGACATGAAGAGAGTTGCCAAGAAAAGGCACTAAGAGGCACAAAAGGGTTGCCAAAAAAAGATGCTAAGAAGCATAGAGAGAGTCACCAAATAGTACTTCAAAAAAGCACCAAGAAGCACTGAAAAGAGTTGCTAAAAGGCACTAAATGTTAACACCTAAAATGAGATGGCAAAATGACAGGATTGCTTAGCAGATTTAAGCACAAATGCCAAGCCATAGTTGCAAGATGCTAAGAGATTGCAGAGAGAGAGAGAGAGAGAAAACTAAAGCAGAGTCCTCTTGCCAACACAGCTGACCAAAAGGTAGTCTGTTGCATAGAGTGACCAAAATAGTGGAATACAATTTCTTACTGCTAATTTGATGGTGTGCTACTAACAAAGAGTAAGTATTTATAAGTGAATGCTGTGAATTATATAGTAAAAAAATCCACAATCATGCTGTCTGTCTGAGTCAGCAAGGTGCTAAGCAATGTCAGATGCTAAGATGAAACTCCCAGCTGTCTGTTATGAAAATACTTCATCATTCTGTTTTGTAAGTGCTGCTACCAGCTAAGAGCATTATTCTAGATTGACTGATGCCAAGTGTCTGTGTCCATCTATAGCCATGGAGCATGAGTAGTGAGGTGTGGCAAGATGTCAATGATGGTGCTAAAGATAAGTGATGCTATAAAAAGTGGTCTTATACTAATTATGTAAGGGCGACCTCTAGAGGCTGTGGCTCAGTCACACAGCTGGCAGAGGGAGATCCAAAGTGTATTAGAATATATATGTAAGGGCGACCTCTAGAGGCTGTGGCTCAGTCACACAGCTGGCAGAGGGAGATCCAAAGTGTATTAGAATATATACTGACAATATCAAGGTAGCTACTCACCTGGCAGAGGGAGATCCAAAGAGAACAAGTCTGGGGATTCCCTATGCCAGGTTGGACGCTTCTGGGGCCTCTGAAGCGTGGGAAACAACTGTACAGTACAACAAAACCTTAAAAACTCGAAAATTGACTAACCAAACAAGTGTGCAAACAAGGGAGGAAAACTCCGGACTTTAGAAGTCAGAAAGGCAAACTCCAGCTTATCTAAGCAGCCTGAAGCGGTGCTGAAGGGCCCACACTTGTCTGAGTGATAGCTAAAGAACCAGAGCACCTCAAAGGTTGAGAATAGTACCAACAGGTGCTGAAGGGCCCACACTTGTCTGAGTGATAGCTAAAGAACCAGAGCACCTCAAAGGTTGAGAATAGTACCAACAGATAGTGTTGAAGAAGTAGTAACAGCAAAATGAGAGAATGGTAGAAGAAATAAGGAAGTGAATGAAAGGAGAGTGAAGAAATAAGGAGTGAAAGAAGAAAGGAATGAGGGGTCCCCTGACATCACCCCCCCTCTAGAGTGCGGCGTCTCGACGTGCTGGATAGAAGTAGTTCTGGATGGCCTGGTCTACTTTGGAAAGGGAATAGAGGCCTCTGATTGCCCGAGGAGCATCAGGATGCTGTTGATAGAATTCCTGGACCAAGGCAGGGGCATGGACATTCTCTTGTGGCTCCCAGGAAACGTCCTCGATTCCATAGCCCTTCCACTTGACCTTGAACTGAAGCTTATTCCTAAAGAGTCGGCTGTCTAGGATCCGCTCCACTTTGTACTCTTCTTGGTTGTTTACCAGAACTGGTGGTGGAGGTGGCTGTGGACGTCGACCTGGAATTGGATCCTCTGGGGCTGGAGAAAGCTTCACCACATTGAAGACTGGATGGAGTCGACTCATTCCACTAGGCAGCTTGAGTCGATAGGCAAGTGGGCCTACCTGTCTTACTATAGGGAAGGGGCCTAGACGACGGTGAGAGAGCTTCTGAGAAGGTCGGGTAGTGGCAATGTCAGAGGCATCCAGGTAGACTCGATCTCCAGGCTTGTACTTGGGGGCTGGAGTTCGTCCACAATCGTAGTAGCGGGCCATGTCATCCTTTGCCTTAGCTAAAGCTGCCTTGGCCTCCTCCTGGGCTGCCTTCATCCGATCTATGAACTCATTGACAGCTTCATTCTCTGAAGGTCGTCCACGAGGCTCAAATCCCATCCGAGGATGTCGACCAGTATCTAGAAGGAAAGGAGACATCTGGGTGGCAGCGTGTACACGGTTGTTGTACTGGAACTCTGCCTCCGGTAATAGATCGTCCCAGTCATCCTGTCGTTCATTGCAGAAGAGCCGGAGATACTGTTCTAGCTCCTGGTTGACACGCTCAGTCTGGCCATCAGACTGGGGGTGGTAGGCTGTGGAGGTGTGGAGTTTGACATGGAGGAGGCGATACAGTTCTCTCGTAAACTCTGCCACAAACTGAGGTCCGCGGTCTGAGACATAAGCATCTGACAACCCATGGAGCTTCCAGACATGCTTCCGGTACAGATTGGCAGCGCCCATGGCTGAGCAAGTAGTGTGTGTTGGAATAAAATGAGCACGCTTGCCACAGAGATCCACTACCACCATGATCGCATCATATCCATGAGAATCAGGTAACTCAACAATGAAGTCTACCGAGGCCACACTCCAACGCTCAGCTGGGATAGGCAATGGATGAAGCTGTCCCATAGGAGGCTGACGACGAGGCTTAGTCCGAAGGCAAAGATCACAGGTGGAGGTGTAAGAGCCAATATACCGTGACATTTGAGGCCACCAGTAATTCCGCGAAACCAGCTCCAGTGTCTTCCATCTGCCAGGATGTCCTGCAACTCGAGAGTCATGATGCTGCTCCACAATCCACCTCCGGAGGTCTGGCAGGTTGGGAACATAAATGCGTCCCCGGAAGGTGAGAAGACCATTCTCCAGAGACCACTCGTCGGTGCGGACAGACTTCACTCCAGCTTTCTCTCGAGCATGCAAGGCCATGGCAGCCTTAGCTACCAGATCTTCTTGAGCGCCCTCCCGGTTACCTCGTCGGATGTCTCAAAGGATGCTCACTTCTTCTCCCTGGCCAACCACACCTTCTAGAGCACGGATAGCAAATAGTTCTGGCTTCAGAAGTACAATATTGTCATTGTCACTAGCTCCTGAACCATGGTCTGCTCGCCTAGAAAGCGCATCTGGCTTACCCATGCTCCGTCCCGGTTTGTGATGCAGAGAGAAGTCGAAGTTGGCCAGATACAAGGACCATCGAGCCTGTCGGCGGTTGAGTTTCTTGGCCGTCCGAAAGTACTCTAAGTTCTTGTGATCAGTCCACACCTCAAATTTATGCCTGGCACCCTCAAGGAAATGTCGCCACTCCTCAAATGACCGAATGATAGCTAGCATCTCCTTGTCATGGATCTCATAATTTCGCTCCACGGCATTGAGACTCTTGGAGTAGAAAGCCACAGGATGCCACTTACCATCCTCCCTTGACTGTTGAGAGAGAACGGCCCCAGTAGCAAAATCTGAGCTATCAGCTTCGACACGGAAGGGAGAGTCATCATCTGGGAATATAAGGACAGGCTTTGAAGTGACTGCCTGTTTGAGGGCATCAAAGGCTGTCTGCTGTGCTGCATCCCAGTGCCAAGGAGTGTCCTTAGTGGTGAGATCGAAGAGGGGCCGGGCATGGTGTGAGAAATCCTGAATAAACCTCTGGTAGAAGTTGGTAAAACCCAGGAAGGCCTGAACCTCCTTCTTGTTCTTAGGCTCCGGCCACTCCACTACACCAGCCACCTTGACTGGGTCCATCTCAGCCATTCCATGAGAGATGATCAGTCCAAGATATTCAACCTTAGTCTGCTCAAACTCACACTTCTCTGGCTTAAGATAGAGCTGGTGCTGGCGAAGACGTTCCAGTACGATGCGTGTAATCCGACGATGCTCCTCTAGAGTCTTGGTATAGATGAGAATATCGTCAAGGTATACACACACAACACCTTCCGCTATGAGGTCTCGGAAAATGTCGTTCATCATGGTCTGGAAGGTGGCAGGGCTATTAGTGAGGCCAAAGAACATTACCAGAGGTTCAAAGAGTCCACGATTTGTTCGGAATGCTCCCTTCCACTCATCTCCTTCTTTGATGCGCACATTGTTGTAGCCCCAGCGGACATCCAACTTGGTAAAGTAGCGTGCACCTCGGAGGTTGTTGACAAGCTCTGAAATGAGTGGTAAGGGGTAGCGATTCTTCACAGTCATCGCATTCAAGACTCGGTAGTCCTGAACCAGACGTAGAGATCCATCCTTCTTCTTAATGAAGAAGACTGGAGAGGCCATCGGAGACTTTGAGGGACGGATGCGACCAGAGTCTAAATTCTCCTGCAAAAAGGCATCAAGCTCATCCTGTTCTCTGGGAGAGAGTGGGTAGACCTTGCAGCTAGAGGGCTCAGCATTGGGTGTAAGCTCAATTGCATGGTCCCACTGCTTACGCTCTGGCAGGGAGTCAAATGATGCCTTAGAGAAAACATCCTCAAAGTCTTGCAGGTGATGAGGAACCGCATCTCGGAACGACTTAGGAGCAGAGTTGGCAGCAAATGCCTGAGCTAGCCGCTGGGAGGTAGTTTGGCTAGCTCTGATCTCTGCTACAGTTGGTGGAGGTCGTAACGTAGTTGCATAGATCCTATCACCTGTCTCGATAGCCTCGTCTGGGGACTCTGGGTCAGGAGCGCATCCAAATTCACCCTCGCGTCCATCTTCCATCTGGGCTTCACTCACTACACCTCGAACGTCCTCATAGAGGGCCTCTCTATAAGGGAATGCCAAGGGAGGAGGATCCAGTAGGTCAAGGTCTGCAAAGGGGAGGTGTCCAACTCGGCAAGCCCGGATAGCAGCACGCTCACGGACTGACTCTCTGCGCTCCTCTCTCACTTCCTTAGCACATGTGGAACACCGTCGAGGGCAGCGGCTCATGCTCACCTTACCCTTGGCCCAGTCAATCTCAGGATTGTGATCACGCAGCCAGGAGAACCCAAGTATCATGTCCTGCTTTCCTAGGCTGGTAACTGCAAAGACTGCACGCTCAGAATGAGTCTGATAACGAAGGACTAAATCCACCACTGAGCGGATGGATCCAGCTTCATTGAGCGTACCGTCAATGTTATAGACTGGAATGGGGTGAGAGAGGGGATGGGTAGTGAGCCGGTGTTGTTCCACATAACGGGTGTCTAGGAAGAGTCCAGTAGCGCCACTGTCCAGGAGAGCTATGACGCTTCGAGTCTGCTGAGTGTCAGTTGTCTCAATCTCCACATTCAGACGCAGAGAGTTGGGAGAGGGAGTAGAAGCAACAACATAGCGACGGTGATGACGCCCAAAGTTTGGTCAGTAACAAATGTAACTATTGTGTTACCGTACCAAGAGTGTGCGTTGGGCGCGCTATAAGTGATTTGAGGAGTCCCGGGCAGGTCCCAGAGAACGCGTCTGTGAAAAAGGATAAAAGTCGGTAACGGGGTCGGCAAGTGTCAAGCGCTAAGGTAAAGCGCCTAAGGAAATGCGGTAAGTGAACACGGCAAGGGTGAGCGGCAAGAGCACGATAAGCTTAGCGAAGTTCTAAGCGTCGATAATGCCTGCCGTAGTTGCAAGGCGCGAGTATGTCGAGTGTTGGCGAGCGTCTGCAACTGCCGATGAGTTTTGACGTTGCCGACCGTAGCGTGAATGAGCTCTTGAGCGTAAGTGAGACTGAAGTAAGTGGGGGAAACTCTCGTCTATTCGTCTGATATTCTCCTCTATGTACAAGTCGGTAAGTACTTTTATACTACAATGAGTTCGCCGTCGCCAGTGGCTAATGACGCCAGAGTGCGGTAAACTGGAAAATTTCAAAGGGGTAGCTCCAACAGTTTCAGATCCCTACCGTCCATTCAAGAGCCTTAGCGACGCCAGGCGACAGATCGCGAAGCTAAACCATCACTCCATCACCCTTCTGTCTGTCAGAACACCTAAGCGACGTTGGGCGCCAAATCAAGACGGTAAGCGGTGTCAGACGCCAAGGTCAAACGCCAAGCTGTCCGTCAGTTTTTGATAGATCATCAAGCTTCTCGCTAAGCGCTGTCGTCAGTGACTGATGCCATCTGTCAGTTGTCATTCTTGCTGCCGTCGGCGCTATCATTGATTGGATCTGCTTCTTGCCGTGCGCGGCCGTCAGAAATGGCTTAAAATGGGTAGAACGCGTGCGCTAAGTTCGGAACGAGTGCGGCAAGGTTTCCGGAGCCGGTGCCGAGCCTGCCGTTGATGCGCCTAACCTGTATAGGGTCCTATCATCTCCCCCCAACTGAAAAATTGACTGTCCTCAGTCACCAAATAAGGCTACCGTTACCGTTTTTGTGACAAGTGGCCCGTGCATTCTTGAGATTTGGTTTATAGTCCTGGCGCATGAGTTTGGACTTCGTCTCTCCTCCACATCTTTACCTGGCGCTCTATTAAAAAAATATGTCTTTCCAAATTCCAACTCCGCCCCCCGTCCCATCTCGCGAGGCTCAAGACGCTGCCTCTTCCTACATTGCCAAGGCCAACAACTTTATCAAGCGCATCGAGGGTGTAGGCGCGGAGGCGCCTTCAAATTTGGTGATCGCGGTAATGAAGTTGTTGGAGCGCTGGTACGAAGTTCGTGTCCTTGGCGTAGGCTGGGACAAGGAGATCGAAGTGCGGGAGTGGTGCCGAGCGCGGTACGTGGATAATCTGGGGTCTGAGTGGCTGGGTCCCTTCTCTCGCTTTGTAAGTTTTTATGATTGCTTGCCGCGTCGCTAGCTAACTGATTCCCTAGGCGCCTCCTCCCGTTCCAACCATTGAGGACGAACTGGAGGACATCCTCTCTGGCGCCTTGCCAATGACGGTAAGCGCGCCAGCGCCTGAGTGAGTATCTCTAACTGTACTTTCTAACTTAGCTGTGGTCTGATCTATCTCCTCACAGCAAGCAAGAGGTGTTGGCGCCTCTCGCCAACCTGCAGGTCGATGCAGAGATGGCGGCAATTCGCGAGAGTGTGCTGGAAGAGGCCTCCCGTGACGCCAAGGAGAGGACCAAGGCGTTGGAGGAGCGAGAGGTCGTTGGCGAGTCCCTGGTTGCTAGCGAGAAGTCGCCAGTTGCCAGGAGGCAGATGTCTGATGTGAAGGATTCCCGCGCTGGTAGTGCCCAGAGCCCAGCACTGCCGGCAAGCAAATCGGGCTCTCCGGTCAAGCCTGGCAAGACTTTGAAAAAGAAGGTAAGTTTGAGGGTTCTTACCGCTGGCGACTTCTGCTTATCCCACTCTCAGTCTCGTAAGGCTGCCGCCCCTCGTTACACGGTAAGTTCGTTGCGCCAAGGTACTTTCCTTGCTAACCAACCATTTGACAGGCGCCAACGCAAACTTCCTTTAGCGACGCAGAGCTGAAGGGTTTGTTGGTGGCACGACGAGATGAGGCGGTTTTGGATGGAGGAATGGAGGCGGGGGTGGTCTTGCCGGAGATGAAGGACAAGAAGACGGCAAGTCCGGCGGCAAGACGGGAGTTCAAGGACTCCCAAGGAGCGGTAAGTGTTGTAGCTCTTCTTACCGCGTCTGTTAACACTTCTGTAGTGCGATAAGTGCTGGGCCGACAACGACCCAGAGGGGTGTTGGTACCCCACCGGTGGCCAGCCCTGTTACCGGTGCGGGACGCTAAAACGAGCTTGCACTTTGGACGGCGCCAAGAGTCGTGAACGCGGTGGGGCTCCCGACGCGGTAGTGGAGCGGACCTTTAAGCGTGCCGTCTTGGTCAAGAGAGCGCGGGAGTTCGTTGAGGAGGAGAGGAAGAAGCAGGCCGCTGGCGACGCGGCGACGATTAGTAAGAGTTCCCTGGCGCTGCCGACGCGTCAAGGGGACGAGTCTGCAACAGTCGGCAACCGTGGCGCCGGAGAGCGCCAAGGGACTACGGTCCCTTCAAAACGACAAGTCCCTTCGCCCGCCAAGGGGAAGGGCAAGGCCAAACGTGCGCGGGTAGTAGAATCTCCTCCCCCTACCCCCGAGGACGTGGAGATGGAGGAGCTGGAGAAGGCGCTTGCTGCCAGTCGCCTACCGGTCAGGGACTCGGAGGCTGGGCCAAGTAAGTTGCTCTCTCCCATTCACCTGAGGGGGCCTTCTCTGCCGGCCGCTGACGAGGACGACGCGGTAATGGACCCGCCGCCAAGGGAAGAGCCTCAGGAGGCAGGACCGATGGTGGCGATACCAAGGGGCGAAGGGAGCCCCTCGGCAATGGCTGGCGACGAGGACGCAGATGGGGAGCCAGACGAGACCTTGGCGACCCAGCGCGAAGGTGACGAGGAGGAGGCCCCCGCCAAGGAGGCGGTAGCGGCAGAAGTAGAGGGAGAAGGGGAGGCAGCGGCAGAAGTCGCCCGGGAGGAGCCTCAGTGGCGGTGGCTACCGCCTTACGGTAACGTTGCCCCCTGGGAGGTGTCAGATCCCGAGGACGTTGCCGGCCTGGAGCCTAGGCACCCCGTGGTCGCCAGGGTCAATCCTGCCTGGACCCCTCAGCCGGAGCCGACGGTTACTGGCGACGCTTTCCAGTGGCTGGGACAAGACCTCGTGTACCCGGTGGTGGCACTTAACCCACGGGAGATGCTGGAGAGGTTCTCAAGTAGGGCGGCAACGATGGAGGCAGCAATGGGTCGGGAGCGGGAACGAGTCCGCGGTCAATTGATGGCGCTAAGGTTACGTTACTCCAATCTGGGTCGCAGCCTTCGCGTACTTCGCGATTACCAGGGGGATTGCCAAGCAGCCATGGATTGGCAAGCGGCCAACAACATTCTTCCTGGCGACCTTCTCCCCCTTCGCGACTCTTCGTTGCCGGTTTCTGACGATTCTCTCTCCATGGACGACGTTAGCGAGTAAACGGACCTTAGCGTAGATAGGCCGTTTATGTAAATTTTTCTTTTTGTTACCGTCTACATATATTATTTTCTTGCCGCCTCTTTTTCGAGTGAAAGGTTAAGTCCCAAAACCTAAGTTAGCGCAACAGCAGAGAGCCAAGAAAGTAAAGCAAAGAGAAAGCAAGCGGTAAGTATTCTAAAGTAAGTTTTAGCAAGAGGAGTAGTAGGTGTGGGACTTAGACAAATTTTTGAGAAAAGGGGAACGCTCAGTAAATCATCATGGCGAAAAACCCCTGGCGAGAGTTGCGCAATGCGCTAAGCGTTGACGACACGCTAGCGCTGCGGCTTGACTATGTAAGAAAATGTCTGTTGAATATAGTATAGTAAGTATCGGCAAGCAAGATAAGTAAAGTAAGTAATAGAAAAAGGAGCTTATCAATAATATTCTTTTCTAATCGTTTTCTTCTTCTTCAACTAAAGTCGGCAAGTCATCATCGTCCAATAGTTCGGTTTCTTCAAGTTCTCTCAGCTTGGCGGTGTCGATATCTAGCGCTTCAAGCGGCAAGTCGATTTGTTCTCTGGCGAGATACGGTAATAGGCGAAAAGCGGCAACAGGTCGATGTAGTACTGAACCATCTAATTCACAGAGCACGTAAGCGCCTCCACGGTTACGGGAGATAACTACCAAAGGTCCTAGATAGCGAGGGCGCATTTTCTTGTTGTAAGAGGTTTCGATTTTGGAGTTGCGCATGAGCACTAGCGCTCCTCTCGGGAAGTTGTAATCTTTGATGGTAGCGCTATGCTCGGTTTCGAATCGTAGGGCTGCTTGGCGACGGGCGCTAAAGACTACCTCGTGGAGTCGCTCTAAATCTTCTTTCCTTCGCTGGAGATCAATAGCTCGTCTGGCGACAAGATCGGTAGTCGCTAAGATGCTGTTGGGAGCTGGCTGAAGGTAGGTCGCTTCTATGATGTCGGCAGGGAGTAAAGGATGGGTGCCAGTAGCCGCGTAATAGGGAGAGCAACCCATGCGCTTACGAATAGTAACTCTTTCCGACCAAAATACTGAATATGTCGCTTCACTCCAACGAGACTCGTCGCCATCGACTGCCTTGAAAAGCGCTTGCCGAACGTCAAAGTGTGGTCTTTCTACCAGGCCATTGGCGCGCTTGTTGTAGCCAGATACTCGAATGTGGTGAATGTTGTATTTCTTGGCGAGGTATGTTAGCGCTTTGATAATGGGCGCACCGTTATCCGTGACGATTTCCCTTAGCGCTCCCCAACGGCAAATGACGTCCTCAAATAGCCATTTGGCGACCGCGTCGGTATTTTCTCTTTGAAGCATTCGAAATTCAGGCCAGTGGATTAGCGAGCAACGACCTTGAATGATGTACTTGTAGCGACCAGACTTGGGCATATGCATGGTGTCGACGTAGATTTTGCTGAAGAGGGGAGCTGGCGTTGCAACGGTTGGCGGGATAAGCACTTGGCGCGTTTGTTGAATCTGGCAGAGGTGGCAAGTCCTGATGTACCAGGCGATGTCGGCACTAGTGTGTGGCCACCAGAATCGTTCTAACAGAGAAGCTTGAGTAGCGTACAGACCTCTATGACCTAGCTCGTCATGCATAGCGCGTAGGACTCGTAAGCGACTTTCTGGCTTGATGATCAGCTTGTGAGCGCCATCTCGATTTCGTCGCCAAAGTCTGTTGTCGGTAAAGAAGAAATGGGTAGCGTAGCGGATAAAGGTCGCGTATTGTTCGTCGGTAAGGTCTGGGGGTCGCTTAAGGTCTTGTATCCATTGCTCGACTACTAACAAGCGACTATCTTCCGCCTTTGCTTTAGCGGATCGGGGGACGGCATCGTAGGTCAGGTTTCTGCTGTCTTCTCTTAGCGACTGGGGTTCTTGTACGACTTTTATTGGAGGCAAGTCTTGTCCAAGGATGCTTGCCGTGTAGAATGTGAGGGGTGCGCTAAAGGTCTCGGGGCGGTAAGGGACAATGGGATGTAGAAGGATGCTGGCAGGCTGTTGCCGTCGTAGTAGGGGAATCGGTTGTTGTATGAGGTGCACGAAACCATGTAGTCTATCGATCCAGTCCTCGAAATCGCTATCAGCCTGTGGGTCCACTGCCGGGTCGCCAGGCTGCCGTGGTCGCCTAGAAAGTCCATCTGGGCCGTGGAAAGAGCTCTTGACGTGTACCAACTCAAAGTGGAACATGAGGATGGCGACTACCCACCGGTTCATGCTAGCGGATGGCTGGATATCGGGATTCTGCAGCATGCCTTTGATGTACCTAGCGTCGACTTCAACAATAAGGTTGCGCACGCCAATCAAATACATCTTTAGCGACCGGAAGGCTTTGAAGAGTCCATAAAGCTCCAGCTTAGGCTGACTGTAGCGAGACTCTCTGTCGTTAAGCGTGATAGACCCAAAGCGGTTGTAGCGTCGCTGTTTTCGATTGTCGCTAAGGCATTGGCACAAGAAGTAGCCAACGGCAATGTACGAGGTATCCACCGCCAAGATGACAGGGTCGGCAGAGGTATAATCGATGGGGACTAGGGGCTTAGCGTCTTGTAGGGCTTTTACTAAGTCGCGTTGTGCAGTGACCTGGTCTGGCCCAAATTCGAAGGGCTCGTTGGCGTGGGTGAGTCGGTTAAGGGCATGTGCGCGATGGGCAAAGTTCTTGACGAATATTCTAAGAACGCCAACGGTACCAAGAAAGGCGCGAACTTCAGATAAGTCGCGGCAAGGACCCCAGCGCTCCAAGAGTGCTAAGCGAGATTCGTCGGGAACACGACCGTCGGGAGTGCAGATGTGACCAAGTATTTTGAACCTTGGCGCGCAAAGGAGAAGTTTGTGACCGCTAAAGGTTCCACCGCTATACTTCATGCGTTGGAGAACTCGGTTGAGCAACTGGAAAAAGTCCCATAACGCTAAGCGAATATTGGGGTTCTCGGGATGGGTCGCCGGTAAGCCGTTAACGAGTCGCCAGTCTTTGGGGCCTTTGACGCCAACGTCATCAATGAAGCTAAGGACATTATGCGGTATTTCGGGTTGGAGGATGAAGGTGATGTCGTCATGGAATATGGGGACTGAGTTTGTCCAGCCCATCGGTAAGGTGACTAGGCGCAGCGCGCCAAACGGAGTTTGAAAGGTGGTGAGGTCACGGGAAGAGGGGTGTATCAAGCGTTCATCGTAGCCAACGTAGAGATCAAGGGTGGCGCCACAGATGCGCCCGGCAAAGGACTCGGCAAAGTGGTCAGGGAATGGCGGTACGCCAGAGTGTCGTATGGTGACTCTATTCAGCGGTTCAAGACTGTGGACTATGCGGAGATTGCCGTTCTTTTTGAGGACACAGAACCAGCGGGAGCGGTAAGAACTATTGGAGGGCTCGTAGACGCCAGCCTGTATCTTGGTCCTAATGATTTGGCAGACCTCGGCTTCGATCCCAGGCGGTAACGGTCGGTTGTGCTCAGTCCACGGCACGTGAGGGATAGTCGGGATGACGACAGGCGGGAAGAAATCTGTGCGGAGGCTGCCACGTTCTGAGTCCTCCCAAGCAAAAGCTTTGTCTTGCTTAGCGACGAGATCGGTAAGGACATTCAACTCATCTTTGGTCAAAAATCCTGTGTCGTGCTCCTTGGCGAACTGCTGCTGGCGTTCTGCGGTAAAACGTCCCGTGGGCTGAAAAGGTGGCGGATTCGGTAATAAGGTCGGCATGTCGGCAAGAGGGTCACCAATGATCTGGCGCTCGATCCTAAACGTCTCGGGAGAGTGCGTAGCAACGGGTTTTGTTTTAAGCGCAACTGGCTTATATTTCTTTTTAACTTGTACCCCTTTCCTTTTGGGAGTGTTAGCTTGGTTATACACAGAGGTGGAAAGGGGAACTGTAGCCTGAGGAGCGGCAAGTCCAAGAACGGCAGGAGACGAGGCTCCGGGAAGAGTAGTGAGATACGTATCGGTAGACGCAATATTTTGGAACGATTCTGAAGCGGTAAGATATAAGTACGCTAGAGCTGAGTCGGTAATATCTGGGTTTTTCTGGGAAAGCTCAGCGTCGGTAACGGTCGAGGAAAGTAAAACTTCTTCGTCAAGATAAGCGGTAGATAAAATATTTACAAGACCAGTCAAATGGTCATATTCCAGCGTTAGCGCCACATCTCCGTGATCGTCGCCAATCACCTCCTCGATGGTCTGTGAAAACACCGGTGGGGAGGCTCGTTGGCGTGTTGGTCGGTAAACTCCGGTGGCTTAGCGCGGGCGCCTTTTCGTTGTCCCCTAGGGAACGTTGGCACCGTTCGTCGGATTCCGGAATTGGGGTCGCTAATTGTGAGGGTCGTTTCCTCGTCGGTAACTGTCTTGACGACTGATCGCGCCAAGACGTCGAAAGGTCTGCCGAGTAGTAAGTCGTATGCCGGTGATCGTAAGATGTGTATCTGAAGATAAAACGTAATGTCGCCAAGGGTGCACGGCACATTCTTGGCGAGTCCTAGGGATCTGTCCACGGTACCGTTAGCACTCTGCATGTTTAGTATAACGGTAGGGTCGTAAATAAGGCCTAGATCGTTAGCGACTTCAGCTGCCATAGAAATGATCTGAGACCCGCTATCCACGATTGCCTCTACCTCGTGCTTGTTGTCTACGGTTAGCGCTACCGAGCGGATAGCGTGCGATTCTTGAGCGACGGTAAGAATGGCCGGGTCTTCTCCATGGTCCACAGACCTAAGGTAGGTCTCTACTGGGTCCACCGAGGTGGCGTTAGCGATGGAGTCGGCTGGAGAATCTTCAGCGTCGGGAGAGTCGATGGTAACAGAGAAACCAGGAAGCGCGTCGTCGAGTTCATCAACCTCGGCAACGGCTGTCGCCAAGGGTCGTCGAGGAGTGACTGCCGTCTTGACTTGGTTGCGGACGTCGGGAGCAATACTACAAAGCTCTTCTACTGATAAGGTAACATTGGTTTTCATGATGCGGTTAAAGACGTGGTTGGATTTCTCGATATCAAAAATTGGCGCGGTAGGTCGGTAGCCACCCTCAGGACGTTTCTCGGGAGCGGCAAAGTTTCGTTGTGCGGGAGCGTGATAACGGTCGGGAATCCCTGAATAGGGATGGAGAGGCGGCAAAGGCGGTTCAGGAACGGTAGCGGACGACGATGGTTCTGAGGCAGGAGCAGGGGCAGTGGCAGGAGGTGCGGCAGGAGCAGGTGTCGGTAACTTGCTAGCGGGAGGCATCGGCTTGTATCCTTTAAGAGGTTGTTTAGGCTGCTTAACTTCAACCCCATCAAAGACCTGGTTCTTTAGCGAATCTAATTCCTGCTGCAGCTTGGCGATACGCTCTTCCCGCGAAAAAGTAGGGTGGTCGCCAACGCTGTCGAAATGTAGGACCTCGTGAATCATCTGCTGTTGGGTCGCCTGTTCGGGGTCGGGGTTAGCGTTGCCAGATAGCGTGCCGGTAACGATTTGTCCTGGGTTGCGCCTATGCCATTCATCTACCCGCTCCTGGAAGGACTTCTTGTCTGGGTAGTTGGGGATGGTGGCGCCAGTGGTAAGAACTATCTTGCCGTCGATAGCCCTTCGAATTCTACCTTGGCGAACGTAATTCTCGAGGGTAGCGCAGCGTCCTCTAGTCATGGTATGGCCAATTTCCCCACAGAAGTGGCAAGGGCCAGGTGCGGGTACGTTAGCGGGTCGGTTAGCAGTGAGGTTGGTGGTGATCATGGTTTCAATACGTGTCATAGCGGAAGCGACAGCGGCGGTAATCGCAGCATTGAGCTCCTCCTTCTTAACGAAGTCGGCAGCGGGAGGCGGGTCATAGCGGAAGCGACAGCGGCGGTAATCGCAGCATTGAGCTCCTCCTTCTTAACGAAGTCGGCAGCGGGAGGCGGGATGGGAATGATACCGTTAGTTCGCTCAGGTGGTGGGCTCGTTCTAGCGCGCTGCAGTCCAACGCCAGTGTCCGTTCCCTTGAGAACCCATTTACCGGCTTCAAAGACGTCGGCAACGTTATAGGGCTCGTCTGGGTGATGAGCCTGATGAACTATTTCTAGGCGACGAGCAATACGAGTCCAAAGCGAAGTCGGGATGCCTTGCTGGAACAGGCGACGCTCCTCGTTAATATAGAGCTTGCCGTTCTGCAGAAGCCACCTAGCGACTTTCTGGAACTCGCGGTAATATGTAGAGAATGCGCCAAGCGACGATGTGCCACTGTCGAAAGATTCCTGTACTAGTTTCTGTAACTCGTTTACCGTGTATCGGGTAGCCTCCTCGGCGCCAGGGTACAGCTGGATAACTGCCGTCTTCCAGTCCTCATACGAAGCGCCTTGAGCTGGAGCTGGCGGTGCGGCAGGGACAAAGGCGGCAAACTCGGTAAGACCTGTCCACGTCTCTGCCGTGTCATACGATACGTATCTTGCCGCGTACTCCTTCATCTGCGTGTGGTCGGTAATGTTACAATCTCTGAATAGATACTCCAACTCTTTGAAATACTGGGAGAGCTCCCGTGGCTTGGTCTCGTCCCATTTCGGTGCCGAGAAGTGGTTGCGTGGCGGCATGCGTTGGACTTGTTGTTCCATAGCGACTGTGTTGGCGAGTTCGGTTAGCGGTAGTGGGGAAGGAGTTCTAGAAATTGGCGACGGGGTAAGAGAAATGAGTTGTGAAAGAGGCGTTAGCGGAGTAATGGGGGTGATTGGTTGCGGTACGGTAAAGGGCGACGCTAAGGGGTCGTCGGCACTATAATCGAGGGAGTGCGGGAAGAGATCAGGAAAAGCGTCTACAGTGGCGTTCTGTAGTTCCTGGGCTAGAGAGAGACCCGGTAAGGCACCAGGTGGTTGTGGGGTTGATGGGTGGGAAGGAGCTATGCCTTCTGCCGACTGGTCTAGCAGGCGGCGCCTACGCTGGAGACGGGTTTCTGGCGGAATTCTGCCCTAGAGATCCCTCGCGGTGGGCTCCAATTTGATGACGCCCAAAGTTTGGTCAGTAACAAATGTAACTATTGTGTTACCGTACCAAGAGTGTGCGTTGGGCGCGCTATAAGTGATTTGAGGAGTCCCGGGCAGGTCCCAGAGAACGCGTCTGTGAAAAAGGATAAAAGTCGGTAACGGGGTCGGCAAGTGTCAAGCGCTAAGGTAAAGCGCCTAAGGAAATGCGGTAAGTGAACACGGCAAGGGTGAGCGGCAAGAGCACGATAAGCTTAGCGAAGTTCTAAGCGTCGATAATGCCTGCCGTAGTTGCAAGGCACGAGTATGTCGAGTGTTGGCGAGCGTCTGCAACTGCCGATGAGTTTTGACGTTGCCGACCGTAGCGTGAATGAGCTCTTGAGCGTAAGTGAGACTGAAGTAAGTGGGGGAAACTCTCGTCTATTCGTCTGATATTCTCCTCTATGTACAAGTCGGTAAGTACTTTTATACTACAATGAGTTCGCCGTCGCCAGTGGCTAATGACGCCAGAGTGCGGTAAACTGGAAAATTTCAAAGGGGTAGCTCCAACAGTTTCAGATCCCTACCGTCCATTCAAGAGCCTTAGCGACGCCAGGCGACAGATCGCGAAGCTAAACCATCACTCCATCACCCTTCTGTCTGTCAGAACACCTAAGCGATGTTGGGCGCCAAATCGAGACGGTAAGCGGTGTCAGACGCCAAGGTCAAACGCCAAGCTGTCCGTCAGTTTTTGATAGATCATCAAGCTTCTCGCTAAGCGCTGTCGTCAGTGACTGATGCCATCTGTCAGTTGTCATTCTTGCTGCCGTCGGCGCTATCATTGATTGGATCTGCTTCTTGCCGTGCGCGGCCGTCAGAAATGGCTTAAAATGGGTAGAACGCGTGCGCTAAGTTCGGAACGAGTGCGGCAAGGTTTCCGGAGCCGGTGCCGAGCCTGCCGTTGATGCGCCTAACCTGTATAGGGTCCTATCAACGGGGAAGGCGTCGTTCCCAAGCTGGGACACGTGGTCGTCGGACAGGAGAAGGAGGAGAAGAAGTCTTAGCGGAGGCTTGGACCAAGGGGGTATTTTGTACGTCGGAGGGGGTGCTTACAGTTTCAGTCAGAGAATCAGGAGTAGGGAGCGATACATTAGAAGACTCTACTGATTGACATGTAAACTGATTAGCACCAGGCGGCGGAGGCGTACAACTCATCCGTCGCTCTATTGAAAACCCTCCCCTGCTGAACCAAAGGACCCATCCGATGGTTCTGCTACAGCTTCCACAGGACCCAAGGACTCCTCCAGGGGTTCTGCTTCAGTCTGTACATCTGGGGAGGGGTTTCCTCAAACGTCTCGGACAGCAAGGAGCTGGAGAAGGAGCTCCTCCTGCTCTGAAGCTGAGAGATAGCGCACCTCTAACCCCTGGGGACAATACCGAGCGAAGTGACCAGGCTTTCCACAGCGACGGCAGAGGAGAGGAAGGGAGGAACGTTGACGAGAGGCATCGACATCCATAGGTACTCCAAAAGGAAGAGGACGTGCTGCAGGTACCTGAGCTGGGGGTGGAGCGCGAAATGGAAGGGGAGGCTGGATGGGATGACGAGCAGAAAAGGATGCCTGTGGAGTGGAGCGAGGGGCAGTTCCACGGTGGAGCTCACGTCGTAACTCCATGAGCTGCCACTGATCACGTGCTACCTGATACCAGGTCTTGATACTTGTGTCATCAGGTCGTCCCTCAGCCATGCTGTCGATCCGATCCATGAGAGAGGGAAGGAGGCCATCTCGGAAGGTGAGACAGAGCTGAAGACCATCCAGATAACAGGCCTGTTCAGCAAGAGCTCTGAAGGAGTCGATGTACTCATCTAGGGTCCGCTTCCCTTGCCCATATCGATGAGGATCTCGGAGAGTGAGGGCTGCCACCTTAGCAGGGTCCAAGGGGAAGAACTCTGTCCGAAACTCCTTCTCAAACTGATCCCAACTTCCAAAACTCTCTACTCCTCCAGGACGTCGAAAGACTCGTAGCACGTATGTTGAAGCTCGCCCAGACTTCATGTAAGAAAGAACCCAAGCAATTTTGAGAGCATCAGAGGGGAAAGCCTCACCACTAAGCTGAATATAGGTGATGCAGGACTGCAGGAAACGCTCGCCTATCGCTCGGTCACCATTGAATGTGTCTGGGAGTGCTGGGCGAGGAATATTGGCATGAACTGGGGGGGAGGCCCCAAAGCGAGGGACTGGGGGTGTGCCAGCCCTAACTGGAGGTGCCTGGAGAGGGGTAGGAGTGAGAGGGAGGCGCTCTAAGAGGGCCTGAAGGGAATGGGAGATAGTGTCTGTGGCCTGACGTAATCCAGCAAGTTCGGTGGTGTGGAGGGTGAGGGAAGCTTGAGTGGTCTGCACCTGAGTCTCCAGAGCAAGCAAGCGACCCCAGGCATCATTCTGAGGGGCAGAAGCATCCAGGGGAGTGTCTGAGGGGGCTGGTTGGGTCATAGAAGCAACAGAGGGGCAGGGAGTAATCCAGTGGGGGAGGGACCTAAAGGGGCAAGAGAGGGCTCAAGCAGGCTGAAGGGGGCTCCCAGACCGAAATGTAGAGACTTGTTCTGCTGTAAGGGCGACCTCTAGAGGCTGTGGCTCAGTCACACAGCTGGCAGAGGGAGATCCAAAGTGTATTAGAATATATACTGACAATATCAAGGTAGCTACTCACCTGGCAGAGGGAGATCCAAAGAGAACAAGTCTGGGGATTCCCTATGCCAGGTTGGACGCTTCTGGGGCCTCTGAAGCGTGGGAAACAACTGTACAGTACAACAAAACCTTAAAAACTCGAAAATTGACTAACCAAACAAGTGTGCAAACAAGGGAGGAAAACTCCGGACTTTAGAAGTCAGAAAGGCAAACTCCAGCTTATCTAAGCAGCCTGGAGCGGTGCTGAAGGGCCCACACTTGTCTGAGTGATAGCTAAAGAACCAGAGCACCTCAAAGGTTGAGAATAGTACCAACAGATAGTGTTGAAGAAGTAGTAACAGCAAAATGAGAGAATGGTAGAAGAAATAAGGAAGTGAATGAAAGGAGAGTGAAGAAATAAGGAGTGAAAGAAGAAAGGAATGAGGGGTCCCCTGACAAATTGGAGGCTCCAGGTGCAAGCTATTAGTATAAACATATGCAAAGATTAGCTCCTGAAGTGCTAAAATGTGCTACTCTTAGTAGTACCAATGTGCTAATATGAAGTGCTTGTGTTGGTGCTATTTATAGACATTTATAATGGGTGCTCATCATCATATAACAAGAAAAACTATGGCAAGTAGACAAGATGTTTAGACAGGTGGTGACTAAGTCAAGTCAGCTCAAAAGAAATCTGAACTGTAATGTGAACTGAGCAGACTGAGGAGTATGAAACTCTGTTGTGATACTGCAGACAAATAGTAAGTATTTATTGTAAAAATGAGTTCACTGTTGCTAAGTAGCTAAGCATTGTCAAAGAGCAGTGAACTTGAAGGAATGTAAGTAAATGCTATGCATTAAACTATATACATATCATGAAGTTCACAATTTTGCTGTCTGTCTAAATCACTAAAAGTGCTAAGCAACATCAAGTGCCAAGATGAAATTCTAAGCTGTCAGTCACAGAGAAACCTCATATTCCAAATCATAAGCACTGCCACTAGCTAGGCATGTCATTTACTGTTGGATTGATGTCAACTGTCAACTGTCATTCTAGTTGCTGCTGGTGCTATCACTGATTGAATCTGTCTCTTGCTATGCATGGCTATTGAACATGGCCTAAAGCAGTTGAATTACATATGCTAAAGTATGCTAAGCCTATGCCAATAATTGTAACTTTTCAGAACTATGATAGTATATATAAATAGCAATAAATACTGGTGCATAAGCAAAGTCCTGTGTATCAGGCCACCTTATTACACTTTCTGACAGAACTATAAGAAGAATAAGATTGCATGAGAATTTATTTCTAGCTACATCATGTAAAATAATTTAGATAGCTACCTTGCTGGGAAAGTAATATGAAAATGATGTTACAGAAGTTACTCAACACAACATCATATTATATATAATTGACAAAAAAATAGAAATTACCCAAAATAGAAATGACTGCCTATAATTTACTAAAAATGAAAAGGTTGGAAAATGAGGACCAGAAAAAATAGTCTCCTGACAAGTATAGTTTTAATACCTGTTACTACAAAAACATTAGAGCTTTCATGAATAATGAAAAAAAATCATGCATTTGTATAATTTTCCTTTCATGCCTTTACTCTGAATTCATAGATCTCCAGTCAACTCCATACCCTTTTAGTTTAGTTTATCTTCCTCATGTGTAACTAACTTCAACAAATATAGAATAAAAAATTGAGTGTGAATAGACATACTATTCCTAATGTTTGATTCAAAAGCATAACACAACATGCTTGGCTTTTAAAACGGGCTTCCTGGCTAATAATCCACATATCATTCTAAAAAGATGGATGCAACACTAGGCAAGCCTTAATACTATCTGATAAACAAACCAATCAAAAAACTTGCAAAATTCTTTGCAAACTGACCTGTGCAGCAGCAACTGCCTTTGAAATTTGGTGACAGCCTTCAATTTCTAAGCAGCCCTCCTATTCTCAGTGATGTTGTGTCATAAATAGCCTTTTTGGAGAGACCTAAACACTAAAATCTAAGTTTATTATAGTCAAGGAAAATCTTCACAGTTACGGCTGCTGTGCAGAACACTGGGTTCAAGAAATAAGGATCAAGAAAGAGGAAAAGACAAGGTGCCTTTTTGTGACACGTAAATACGTCATGCAAAAGGGCAGGCGGCCGGCTACTAACCGTGGGAGTGGACGCCGGGGATAACCGAAGGGTCTGGCTGCAACCCGACGAATCTACCAGTGGCCGGTCGCTACCTATCGATTCTCGACTCAACGCAACAATATGGTGAGTCTACTCTCTATCTGACCTTTGTGTCCGTCTCTGTTGCTTCTATTCTGTTGCTGGATTTCGCGAATTTGTGAGGATTTGGGACGGATGCACACTTTGGCTTGTGGATGACGCTTTGATGACTGGTGCTTATTCGTCTTCCTTGTAGACTAAGAAAAGAAGAAATGGTGGCCGTAACAAGAAAGGACGTGGCCATGTCTCATTCATGCGTTGCTCCAACTGCTCGCGATGCGTGCCTAAGGACAAGGCTATCAAGCGCTTCACAGTAAGGAACATGGTTGAGAGCGCTGCTGTGAGGGATATTAGTGAAGCCTCGGTTTATCCTGGTATGTTGAAGGTTGATTTTCCTCTTGAAACTTGCTGATTCATACACAGAGTATGTTATCCCGAAATTGTACATCAAAATTGCGTACTGTGTGTCCTGTGCCATTCACTCACATGGTGAGTTTTCGTCTCTGGTGGTTTTGTTAGAAGTTTGAACCATCGTCTCGTCAGTCGTCCGTGTCCGCTCTCGCGAGGGTCGTCGCAATCGTGCGCCACCTCCTCGTATCCGTTGGAAGGATGGCAAAAAGGTCAACCCCGCAGTAGCCGCAGCTGAGGATGCGAAGGCTGCTGCCGGTGCTGCTGGCAAGGCTTAGATACTTTGTCTATCTATACTCGCAAATCATTCACATCGCTTCAGCTATGAACTGTTCTCGAAGTGATTTTGACAACCTCGGTATCGTTCAATTTTGTGTTGTCTGATGAATCGGCTGAGTCTTCTGATCCACAACTTTTAAAAACCACACTCTAAGGAATTCGTTCAATTTTGTGTTGTCTGATGAATCGGCTGAGTCTTCTGATCCACAACTTTTAAAAACCACACTCTAAGGAATTTTTAAGCTGCAATAATTTTTTTTTCTCGTGTAGCTTTCACCACTATCTAGAAATACATCATAGCCAAAAGGCTAGTGTTGCTAGCGAAAGCGAAGCTAAGAATAATCTACGACGCAGCATTGTCCCAAGTGCAATTAGAAACGTAGATGGGGTCAAAGATAGGCGTCATCTAAGCTGTCGATGAAAACACTTGCACTATATATTCTATTCGGCTAATGCCGAAGTGAAAATGACTCCGCGTCAACTCTTTCTGATAATATTAATGATGCTGACACGCAGGCTGCTCTGGCGCTCTGACCACAAACAATGGGAAGTGATGACGATCCATTCCCACTCCCAAGACAAAGGCTCGGTTTGGGTCATAAAAATCTGGAGAGACTTGGAACAAAATCGTCTACTGTACAGAATGCCCGATCGATAGCATCAGGAGAGCCAACTATTATGGCGCGTAAATCTTCAAAAAAGGCAGATGAGTCCGCGCAATCTATATTAAGAGGACGAGATACAAGTTCTCTCTATCAACTGCACGCATTGAGTGATGATCGAGTAAATGCTGTTGCTGGAGATGGAAGTGGACCATCCTCTCTTGAGGTGAGTGAATCCTCTTAGCGTGGACTTATACTTATCCAGTAACTGCAGCAATCCAATGCCGCAAAGAACCTGGTGCCACCAAATATCAGTCAAAGTCAAAATCGAGTGAAGAGCGCAACAGGGAGGATAGCGGTCCGGGTACAAAGTATATCATGTTGCGTACACAAAACTAATATTTCAACGTGTAGCAGTCTTCATCGCATGCTCCTGAAAATCTTGCTCGGAAGTCTGGTAGGACTACATTCGAAGACAGTGCATCACGTCGAATCTCTTCGCAGTCTATTCTCCAAAAAGGCTCCCATGCGCCGTTCAGGTCTGCTGGGTCATCTTCCGGCACCAATGCCATTGCTGGGCCCTCGCGTTCTTCACGCAATGATTCTCGAGGGATGGAGCTACCGACAGTTCATCTCACAGAGGTATTGTTGTAATGCACGTATTAGAGAACCTTGACTTGATGACAATTTTGTAGAACCTAAGACACCAGGGTTCGTTGGCTCTTTCAAGCCCATCCCTGGATTGCAATCAACCAAGTCAGCTTCATGGACTGATAAATCTAACTTCTAACATCATGAGCTGTTTACAGACAGTAAGACTGTGCAAAATTATGGCGAGGTACGGCCTGCAGGACGTCCGTATGTAATGACACCTTCAGAATCTGTTGCGTTCTCAGTCAAGTCTCGACCGATGAAACCTCACTGGCAACTGGACGACGAAGAGCGTGCGAGGGAGCAAGAAAATATTGACCGTACGGACCATGCCGACCGGGACTTTATTAAGCGTATAGGCTCTGCTCGGCGCGCCGCTGATACTTCACAGCTCCAACGTTTGAAAGATGCACCCAAACACTTGAAGAGTTACTTGGGTCGTAATTTTACACTGAGGAAACAGAATGAACCGGACAGCGGGAGTGACTCTGATTCACCAATGGAAATAGAAATAGATGGACAATTGCCCCCGCCAAGACAAGTTGTCCGGTAAGCAAGTTGTACCGGTACCATCCTGGTGACTAATGAACCAACATAGGCCGCAACAAGCTGGTTTTAAAGGGGCGCGCAAACGTGAATGGCCACAGCCACCGTTTTCTGACCCAGATTCCAGCGATGAGGAAGCATCGTCAGATGAGGTGGACGAGCTTGACTCCTCTGATTCTAGTCCGGCCAAGGAGGACCAAGACGAAAGCGAAAGTGTCGATGACTCTGATATTGAAGAAATCGTGATCACTGCTCAACGTCAACGGTCATTGAGTCCTGCCGAGATCGAAATTCTCCCAGGCCCACCACGCCCTCCAAGCCCGTTATCTATATCGGAAGGAATGATGACGGCAATCGCTGCTTTATCGTTATCTTCAGTGCGCATGCAGAGTACAAAACAGCTTCCTTTCTTGCGGCGTAACCTGCGACATGGTTTCAGAAAACGTTGTCAACAATTGGATGTGCCTACAGAACCAACTTCGGAGCAAGACACAAAACTGCGTGTGCGATACGAATATAGATCTCAAGTGGTCAAGGTGCGGTTGCATGACTGGGCTTGTCCCTTGTGCGAGCTGCACGGGTTATTTCCTACCCGAGAAATGTTAGCATGCCATTTGAACTGGGACCACCAGATGGCTCCTACTGAGTGGACGCAAAATCGATCAGGCGTAAGCACATCTTCGACTATTTCTTGTTTCCAAGCTTACAATGTAATGATATATCCAGGTTTGGTGCCTACGCCTCATACTGACGGACCCACTGACAGAACTCGAAGAGGATGAGTGAGTTTCAATATATATCTCAGTGATCCTACAATGCAAATAAAATTACAGACATGGTGTACTTCCTATCGGGCGGCCTTTCAGTGTAGCTACCCCATCACATGTTACCAGGCGACAGCAGGCAGATATCTCTAGTCCCTTGCCATCTCTGACGTTGTCACCTCCTGGATCAGTTTCATCGAGTACTCAAGCCCGACCAGGAAATTTCGCATTGTCACTTCAAACCAACCGAAAGGTATATTCGCGGGACTCGTTAGCGCCTTCTACCCCGACATCTCGAGATTCTCGTTCTATGATGACTTCAACTACCCCGCCACCATCCTCATCACGCGAACGTTCTGCAACGACAGGCACTACCACTACTACCTCCACGCAGCGTCCCCGCGATAATCGATATCCGACGCCCCCGCCTCCCCACAACCCTCTCGGGCCTGCTGCACAATTTCCGTACCTCCCGGCGAAATCTGAATACGGCGGCCCAGATATCCACTACTCATGCCGCCCTGGAGGAGAATGCTTGTATGACCTGTTGAATACCCTCCCACTTGAGCCGTATGGTGTGCTTGCATGGGATATATTGGACCGAGAGGATGAGATTTATGATAGCGATAATGTCAAGGATGAATACAAGGTAATGCATGCCCTGTGGGGACGATGGATCGTGTTGAATAGGTCAGTCCTTTGCTATATATACTCTCTTGGACTGGGAGGCCGACCTATCAATAGAAACAGGTTTATCAAAGACTATTATAAAGGCACCAAGGCATTCATAGACTTTTACTGGAAGATGATACATCGTGCTGCTGGTTGGGATGCATTGCGGTATTGGTTGCTGGTGTGTGCAATATTGTGAGATATACATTTAGTCCTTACATTGTTCATAGATGTTAGTTGTCAACCGATTCATCACAGGTGCTGAGGTTGCAAGTTTGTTGAAGCACTATGAGAGCCTCACAGGAATGGACACATGGTACAAGTAATATTTTCTTATCATGTGTAAGCGAACCCTTTAGCGCTAGCCCTAACTCCATTGAGCGCTCGCACAAGTCCTGATCCCCGGAATGTCCTGAAACCGTTCGTTGTAAGCAGCATGCTGACATTATGTTACCTGTTCTATGTGCAGAGTGATAAGATAGGAACTTATCATCCACCCGTACTCAAAGAGAGGTGAGACCATAAAAGGAAATAGGAACTATAAAAGGAAATAGGAGACGTCCTTACTAATGCACACTATCTCACGCCGGGCTAGCTGGCAAGCGCGTAGCCTCAGCTTCCAATGAGATAGGAACTTATCATCTACTGATTAACAGATCAATCTCATCGATATCTGGATTATTAATCACAAGTCTCCAGTTTATTTGGATTGGATTGGAAAAGTTTGAAACCTGTTCATTCTGACACTGAGAAAGAGTATACCATTTACATTCGCAACTTTCAATAAACAGTGGCGCACATTGGGATATGATGGTTTTACAATACACTACAGACAGCTTAATGGTCTACTATTTTACGAAACAATATCTAACTACGGAATAAGCAAATTATGTTAGTCCGCCTAGTTATCCTAAGTATATTATGTAAATGAATGATCATGAAGTGTTGCAAATGCGATGACGGCTTGAAAGGAAGAACCTGTGCAATCAGGAACACCAAGAAAATCTAACCATAGTTGAGTCTGTCTTCACCCCCAGCCGGGGGAGGATGAAACGAATCACCGTGCCTCCCTGGATCACCGGGGTGAGGACCATTACCCGTAGATGCCAGAGCTCGGGCTGGAAATTGGGAAGATTGACGTGGAATCCAATCGCCCGGGGCTGGAACACGTCGGTTGTCATGGCGTGGAGGCGCTCGCCACTCTCCTCCGCCTCGAGCATTATTATACCTGACCTGATCTGGTGGCTGATTGGGGTGACCACGGTAGTCAGGATGTAAGTCTGAGGGAGGACCATGATGTCCAGGAGGGGGACGATCATGGGGGCGATCATGATAGACATGTTGGTGACCGGGATGGGGTTGTCCGCGTGGAGGATATGGCATTTGGCGGTTATGGTTGGGCGGGTTACGCGGGTTGAAATGGAAGTCGGGAGGAGGGACAGGCAGGCCGGGACGACTGCGAGAGATATTTTGGATATTATAGGGAGGGTAGTTGACTGGATGTTGCATCGGCGGTGGTTGTTGCCGCTGCCCACGTCTATCGAATTCGTGCGAGGCTTCGTACGTAGGTAACCTGTGGGTGTCTCTTCAGTCATCAAAAGAACAAGGTGAGCTATGAATTTCGCACGTTTTGGGATCAGCAGGTAGAGGGTCGGTCCAGAAGTAGTCATGATCAAGGGCTTCAGCAGCAGTAATGCGCTCCCTTGGGTTACAGGTCAATAATCTATCGAGGAGATCACAAGTCTCAGATCCAACGCTGATACGAACCGGTCACCGAACCAGTCAGCTCGCGCAGGCAATTAGAATTCTAGTTCCACAAACCTGTCCCAAGTTTGTTTCACCCTTCTTGAATGCGTCTGGAAACGCTTGACGCCATCGCAACCAGGGAGCGCGTCAAAATTTGGCCATGTATGCTGGTTTGGCGTGCCACATAACTGCCAAATCTTCTCCAGTTGGTCAAGGTCCGAGTTGCCAGGAAGTATCGGCCGTCTATTAAACATTTCACCTAGAACACAGCTTGAGAGAAAGAAGCTTTTGAGGAATGACCAAGAGAGGGGAAAGATATGCCTTACCCAATACCCCAAATGTCCACTTCACCACCATATTGGCGCGCACCCAAAAGTAGCTCAGGCGGACGATACCATCGCGTGACAACACAATTCGTGTACTTTCGTTCCTTCATACGCCCATCAGCTCCGACGCGTGTGACATTGCTATCGTAGGCGCGAGCGAGACCGAAATCAGCTATTCGGAGCGAACCTGTGTTAGAGATAAGGAGATTGGCAGCCTTCATATCTCTATGAAGAATATTGTTCTGCAAAATTGACTAGTGAGAAAAAAGGTCATGGAAGATACAAGAACGTCCACATACGCGATGCATGTACTCTGTTCCTTCTAGGAGCTGTTTCATGTACAATTTGATTTGACTAGGTTGCAGCTTCACTCTGTCGTTCTCCAAAAGCCCTGCGAGATCGTGGTCCATGTAAGGGAAGACCATATACACTGATAGAGGATCTTTCTCGGTGCCTTGGGTTCCAGTTTAGTCAAGTCTGCATATCTAATGTAGATACTCACTTCGTATGACAAACATGTCCAAAATCTCGATGATAGATGGATGTTTGAGGGCCTTGAGGATCTTGATCTCCCGGAGAGCAGTCACCGGCATGCCTTCCTTCTCGTTGTGCATCAAGATACGCTTCAGCGCAACGTGTCTTCCGGTCTCCTTATGGATAGCTTTATGGACCTCACTGCGGACGATGAGACAGTTTGTCCGGATAGGTAAATCATGTCCACTTACCCAAACGTTCCTTCTCCAAGCTTAGTCGTCACGTCATAATCAGACTGTAGGCCACATCCTTCGAACTTTCGACCATACGCCTTAATCTCTTCTTCTGGTGACCTCCGAACAACGTTGCGCCGGCGATAAAGTTTCGGTTTAAATAACTCCTGTTCTTTCTGATTTTCCCTCTTCCAACCATCCACTTTTTTCTCTTCCTGTTTATTCTCTTCCTGCTTCCTCCCTTCATCCTGCTTCTTCCCCTCCTCCTGCCCCCTGCCGTCCTCTCTGTTCCTCTCCTCGTCTCTAAGTTTCTCTTCCTCTTTCCTCCTACCATCTTCCATCTTTCTTTCTAACAAGTCATCCAAAGACGGAGGGACTAAATGACGGGGTGAAGAAGGTCCTTCATGTGACACTGGCGGACGTTTCAGCGCAATGCTGACTGTTTTGTGCTCCTGAGGCAGTGTGGTGTCTTTGAATAGTCGAATGTCTGGCGGCGGCTCAGGCGGCGGGGACGACTGGGGTTGAGGTGGCAAGCCGTTTGGTTTGGGTTCGGGCGGTGGCGGCATGGAATGGTGAGTAGGTGATGGAGGATGTCTTGGATAATCGTCTTCCCGTCGACGAGCATAGTCTCTGTCTCTAGAATAATCCCTGTCTTGAGGAAAATCTCGGTCCCTGTGCCTATCTTGACGCGACGAACTGAAGTAGTCGTTCGCATACGTAGGACGGTAGAAGCGGTCCTCATTGCGTGAGACATGATTTCGACCCGAGTCATGATCCCATCTGCGGTCTAACTCATCTCCATCGTTCCTATCATATGCCCTACTCCTGCCGACGTCGCGGTTATAGCTCCCCTTCGATAGTGGACTAAAACTGCTGTAGTTGGCTGGAGACCTGTGTGGAGGAAGTCTGTGTTTTCCTCCGTGAGGTGGAGAACTTGGAGAACGAGACTGATGAGAACGCGGTGACCTTGACCTTGAATGTCGGTAAGAATCCTGTCGTGGCGCAAAGTGTCGCGGCGAGGGTCTGCGCCGGCGGTCAGGAGGACTTCCAACGTGATGTCCCCATCCCTCACGAGCATACGGCCTGCGCCAACCGTCGCGTTGTCTGGAAGCAATCCTCTCGTCATCCTCGGCAGACCTTTCGTACACCCCTGGACCATCTTTCTGCTCAAAAATCGGAAGTGGCGGACGTCTACCCGTCGCCTCGCCCTTTCTTTTGAAAGGAAAGGCGACTTTTGGTTTTGAAGATACAACAGCTGATTTTTGCGGCGAAGGAGGAACTGGTGAAGGGCCGGTAGATGCACCAGGCGAACCGTCGTCGACCTCACCCTCCTCTGGCGAAGACCCAGCATATCTCTTGGGTGACCGTCCGCCGGGGGACCTCGATGCACGCCTCTTGGTTACCGTAGACGTCGTGGGCACCATGAGCGTCATGGAGAAGAAGGGTTGTGCTCGCCGTCGGTGTCGTGGACAGAAAGAGAGTGTGGCTTACGTAAGGAACAATTCGGGCATGGCTGGGCATAAGACTTTGGTCTACTTACCCTCGATGCCCGACTAGACCTGACTGGCGCCCGGAGATGAGCGAACTTTTATGTTTGCCGTTTGGAGGGATTCTCAGAAGCATTTCAGGCAAGATCTAGAAGCCTTCACTATCATCACCGTCATCAACGTGTATCCCTTCTCTAAAACAAATTCCGCAACACATTGAATGTCCTCACGCCTGTTGGCCTGTCTGCTTGGAATCCATATAGCTCTCTTCAGACTGTTTTCTCTTTGCAGACGAAGTTGTCCAAAGCCCAACTATTACTGATGAGCGCCGGCGCTTATTTTTAGGTCATCAATGAGGAAGCGATTTGTGCTCCGACTTCATTTCACCTGGTTGTAGATTCTTGATATCTCGACTATTCATGCGTCCCCCAATCAAACAGGAGTGGAGGTACGATCTTTCTAATTCATCAGTAAGACTTGAAACCCTTGTTATCTGGTCTTACCCGACCTGAACTGCAAACCCCTAACGATCTGTCAATTATATTCACCGTCGAGGATCCATTGGTACATTATACAGTGCAAAAACACGGTCTTCTGAATATCTGTGGTAACAACGGCCACTTGGACTGGCGGTGCTCCATGCGAGAAGCTGTGGCTTCTCTTCTATTACGAGAATGTCGTAAGCCGCTGTTCGACAAATCAGGTGGCTGATACATATTCAGGTTATCTAGGCACTTACATGCATCCTTTTTTTTCTATTCCCATATTCCCACTACTTTCGATGGAACAGACCAAAGCCGACCTTTGGGCTCTAAAAACAACACCGACAGTAACCTCATTCTTCAGATTATTGCTGGTTGATGGACATTCTCCCGAGATTGTCAAAGCACCTGTTACCACAGGTAGATGTGGTCTAGGCTGGTCTTTTATCTTTCAGGCGATGAATGGAGACACCAACGAAACCCTGTGGGGCGGTACGACAACTGCCAGGCAGACGCTATTCACGATCTCCCTTCTTGCCACCTATCACATTTCTAGCCTCGACAAACTTTTGGTAAATGTCGAGGCAGACAATTCGGAAACAAAACTTCATGTGTCCGAGATATCTCTATCCGATTTTAAAGCTAGACCCTTTGTATCAATCCTCTCTCCCGCGAATTTTACGGGAAACATTACCATTGAGATCCATGTCGGGCTTCCGAAGACATTTAGCCTTATGGGAGATCCAAGCGGAGGAGCTAAGCAAAGATTACATCGTTCCCTTGCCCAGTCTCTTCTTAGTGGAGGACTCGGGGACGTCAGATTTGCCCTCTTCACGTGTGGTAGGGAGGACGGTGAAGTGAAACCCCCCAAAATATTGTATGCAAGTAGCTCCTTAATTCGCGGCTACAGCGCGTTCATTGACAATCGTATGTATTCTGGTGCTTTTCATACCGCTCTGGCTCACGTGCTATTTAGTATTATCAGACACAGAAGAACGAGAAGTGGTGACTGTTGGTGATCTAGCGCCACCCTTCTATATCGCCGACGACTACGCGTCAGATAGTGATTTTGAGTCTGACTCAGATGTGGACGAATATGAAGATCGGAATTCACAACCCTCTTGGTCAGGTAGTTCGACTATTGTTGCGAGTCAAAATCAGGAACCACTCGCGCAATCGGCTCGCCAAAAGCTAGAGGATCATCAGCCTGTTATCTTCATCAAGGATACAGCCTATTCAACGTTCGTTCCCCGTTGTTCTTGCTAACCTTTTGCTCATTCGCTGGACATAGGTGGAAGGCACTTATGTTCTATCTGTATACCAGAGATATACGTTTCAAACCGTTGACCTCGAGTCCTACTGCTAAGGATTGTAGTCCTAATGTCAGCTGTTCCCCTAAATCTATGTTTCGGCTAGCCGCAAAGGTATCCTCATCGTGATTAAACTTGTCTCCAATCAATTGATTTTCCCTGTGATTGTAGATAGGATCAGAAGAGCTTCAAACGTTATCACTGAAGGCAATCATATGTGAAATTTCGAAAGACAATGTCATCGAGGAACTTTTCTCCAGTTTTACGTCAATGTATATATTACCTTCAGGTCTACGCGTAAAATTCCCCTCATATTCTACTACAGGTACCCTCAGGTTCAGCAGGCCCAAGTCAAGGCCCTCATTCCTCTCCTCAAAGAACAAAGCGTTAAACAGAAGCTAGTCGATAAGATGAAGGACACAACGATTCGAGGGGTGCCGCACTGCGGCGCCATTGTCGCACTCATTGTAGAACATTTGGTCGAGCTCGGGACAATTGGAAACAAGAATCCGTTGCTTGGTGACAACGGCAATGATGAAGACGACAATGACGGTGCCGACGCAAATAGCGAGGACACGAAGGAGAACACTCGCACTGATAACAGCGCCAAAAAGCGTAAAGACAAGGATGGGAAGCCGAGTGAAAGCGACAAGGTGAAGGCTGGTAAAGGCGATAAGAACGAGTCCAAGCTCCGCGAAGGTGACAGAAATAAGGATATAGTTGTCGAAGGTTACAAAAACAAGAATGCGGTTCTCGAAGGCAATAAAAACAAGAATACAGTCGAAGGTAACAAAAACAAGTATACACCCGTTGAAGATGACAAAACCAAGCATAAACACGAAAAATTTAGTATGAAATATCCAAATGTACTTGCTGCTGACCGAAGTGCATCACCGGCCGATGAAGAGACTGATGACAATTCGGGTGACGGTTTTACGTTTGTAGGGCGGTCGTGGCCGAAGAAGGGCAGTCGGTTCG
Organism: Macrolepiota albuminosa; assembly: GCA_027475525.1. NCBI lineage: Eukaryota > Fungi > Basidiomycota > Agaricomycetes > Agaricales > Agaricaceae > Macrolepiota > Macrolepiota albuminosa. The sequence goes on along the minus strand of JAMWFC010000067.1, from coordinate 81,344 downwards.
ACGTCTTTCAGGCTAGTTTGCCGTGAGTTGCAACCAAAATACTTGGATTATTAACCTCCTAGTATCGTGATATGTATATATTTTTGCGGTACTTCCTGGTCATTCACAACGGCGCTTCGACAGACGTCATACTAAGACCTACAAGTTGTTGTCAGTATTTGAGAATTGATACATATACATATCGACAACGTTTGTGAATACAAAGATTCAAATTGGCGTGGGCAGCACGAAATGGTCAGTGCCCTCACACCTAGGCAGACGCGGTCGCCAGCCGAGCCAACGTCCCAAAACGCCTTTGTCATCTACCACGACAGTGCTGAATAAGGATGTCTTTTATGTCTTCAAGAATACAGCGGGTGGGAATTGGAATACGCGAAGTTTTCTTCTCTTGAAGCTTGAGCTTAATGCATGATGCATGATGGCCCAGCTTCACATAAGATATGTAAGTGCTGCGATATACTTTTTCAATTCATGGCAGATCTAACATAACGGAATACTCCACTCTCCTTCTTAACGAACCTGTCATATGGCTGACGTCTCCATTCTGAACGATCTGATGAGCCTCGCCTATCTTCTGCAAAAGTAAAGAGTGCATCGCGCACAAAAGCCAAAGCGATTTGCTCCTAGTTCCTACCTTAATCGACTGGCCTCAACCTCTCCCATTGTTTCATCAATCCACTATCAATGTTTAAAAGCATTACCAAGTATTCTTCGCAAATGACTCACAAAAGGACAGTATACCAGACATCGAAGATACGTAAACCTGTCCACTTGAGTTTGATACTTGGCGTCACAAGGACAGATGCACCTCAAGGTCAATTTCCACTCAAGGGGCTTTTCTTCTCGTGAGTCGTCGGTGGTCAAGATTAGGCGCTGAGGCAGTGACACTATATTTAAATGCCCTTAGCGGAGCGAAGTTTCCCACCTCACCATGGAACAGAGTAAACCCGACGTCTGGACACTTGGAACTACGACGGCAATAACCTCTACTTTCGACCTGTTACTGATCGAAGGCCGCTCTCGCAGTATCGATGCAGAGCCTTTTTCATCGAGAAGATGCGGTTTGGGTTGGGAGTACAACATACAGGCGACAAACGCTGATGCCACCCAGTTATTTTCAGGCGGTACGGAGAGCGGCAAGCGAACGATGTTCAAGATCTCTTTTGCCGCACCTTCCATAATGACAACAAACCTGGATAAACTATTTCTCGCAGTCAGTACCTCAGACAAGCCCAATCCCGGTGCCGGTGTCAGGACCGGTACTAGTGCATCCACCAAAACAACTGTGCATGTATCTGATATTTCGTTGCCTGTATCACAAAGCATTCCCTTCGCATCGATTCAATCTATACCAAATTTCACGGGCAGCATAATAGTCCAGATCCGTGTGGAGATTCGCGGGTCACTAAACTTTGAGCATGCATTCAGACCTAGAGGCCCGCCGAACCTAAACCTTCATACTGCTGTTGCCCAGACGCTCTTAGGTAAAGGGTTTGACGACGTTAAGTTTGGCCTCTTTACTCGACGTGGGGGTGACGACGTTACGAACCCCAATGTCCTCTTTGTCAACCGTTCTCTGTCCCATGGCCACAATGCGTTCCTTTTGGAACGTGAGTATTGCTATTAAATCCCTCACAATGCTCATCTGACTGTCGTAATTTCCACTGCTAGTTTTGTCTGAAGACAACATGGAACGAGAATTAGTAGCTTTTGGTGATTTAGCAGCCCAAAGATACAGTGCATATGACTACATGTCAGACAGCGACTTGGAGCCAGACAACGAACCAAACACGGATGATTGCATCGACCTCGACTCACCCGCTTCAAGTTTGTGGGGTGAAGAGGGTATTATACGCCCAAAGAAAGATCAGACTCTGCACCGAAACTTGGACAAGGATGAGAAAATCATTTTCATCAGAGATACAGCTTTCGAGACGTTTGTCTTGTCCTCCTTTATCGCGTCGTTTTACTCAACTGATATGCAGATGGAAGGCACTCGTTTTCTACCTCTACACTAAAGAAATACATTTCAAACCTTTGAGATCTACTGGGTCACGCAATGTTGAGGCGAGCGGACATGATATCGCCTGTTCCCCTAAGTCAATGTATCGTTTGGCTCAGAAGGTATCTACAATATAATCATCTGGATGTCCGATTGACTTCGCCTAACTGTTCTAGATCGGATTGCAAGAACTTCAGGTGTTGTCGCTCGAAGCAATCATTCAGGACTTGTCTGAGAATAACATTATTGTGGAACTTTTCTCCCATTTTACATCCATGTCTGTCTCAATTCTCGTTATATGTGTAAAAGGTCTTCTGAGGTTCCTCATTAGGTATCCTGATATACAAGAAGCTGAAGTCAAGGTCCTAATTCCTCTTCTGAAAAAGCCCGAGGTTTTCAAGAGCTTGCTCAGTAAGATGGACGATGTCGTTACTGGAGGTTTGCCACATTGCGGCGCCATTGTTAAAGCCATCGTGGGCCATGTAGGCGAGCTTGCTATAGTACAAGTTAGATAATATATGTAATTCTTTATTAATATTAGTGGTTTCCGAAATAGCTCATACCCGATTACGACAAGTATATTCCTTCGTTGATGCTTAGTCAAGGTCTCCTTGCGTCCCTAATGGATTTTCCAGGGTCAAATACATGCGGCTGCCCGCAGGGTTGAAAATTTCTGTGTATTTTTCTTACTTCACCTCCAACAACGACCATTTTGACGTTTGGGCTTGAGGCTGTACCAATTTTGAATGTTGCCTCCTCGTAAATCGATGCCTCCAGGCCTTGAAGGAAACCTTCAATGCGTATCGAGTGGTGGCGACACCCTCGAGTGGTTGACTTTTACAGAAAGAAAGTATTACACGAATGCGTTCATTGTACACAAACACCAAGTGAGCTACGTGCGTTAGATATGATCGTACCATAACGTGTACTAGATCTTGTTGGGATACAAAAAACGCGGATTTGGAAAGAATCTGTACGATATTTCTCCTAGTATCCTTTGGAGTCAAAAATTGATTTCCAACAATCAGGTATAACGGATTCGGTGCGCGTCGCGTATCCTCTGCGTCTGGAATGTTATTAATGTCTAGGCGGACTCAGGTGGAAAGGTTGAACCGGGAGAAACGTCCCACCAGGCGGCTTTGCGAGAACTCGAGGTGAGGTAGAATGAACCCATGCAAGGACCGACTGAAGTCATTGTGCAGGAGGAAGCCGGGATAACAGCGCCTTTGGAGCATGCAGGAACCCTTTTGTTCACCACTGGAATCAAGGAAGCTGCGTATCATATCGAGATTTATCGAGCAGATGAATACGCTGGGGTTATCACGGAGTGCGTGTATTTTTTCAACCTAGTAAGTATAAATGCATGACAACACTGAATTTCCCCAACTGTGATCAGGACTGATGAGATGAGGCCAGAATGGTTCTCTCTTCCTTCAGCTAAGTTAAAGGATGGAGATGCCGTTAACGCTCCTCCTCTCATCCCCTTTGAGAAAATGTGGGAAGATGACCCTCACTGGATGCCTCTGCTGATCTCGAAAACGAAATTCGCTGGGAGAGCAGACTTCAAGAGTAATGGAGATGGCTACACCATGGATAAATGGTGGTTTGGAACCGTTGCCGACAGTTGATCTCTCTGTACTAGACTGGTCTCTGTAATGTTACTTGTGTGACTTTCGAACGCGGCTTAATGACATCTATCATTGTTGGGATAGAGATAGACTTCATCTGTTAACACATGGGTACAGTCACCTTACGGGTAGTCATTTCTTCATGAGGCCCTCCAAAACTGACAATGCTTTGTTTGCCGAACCCCAAGAAGCGATATATCCATAACCTGCATGTCTGCTCATTGGTGATGGATTTGAACACTTGCAATAGAAATTTCAACGTGGGCACTCACCCATAATTGTAAACGATTGATACTGATCCTTTCTTTTTCCCCTCAATCCTGATACCTCCTTTACGCCCCGGTCGGAATCCACATCCCTCCTCAATGATAATCGGAAAAAGATCTTCCACAGTTGGCTTTCGGACTGCACGAATCTCTGGCGGTACGAGCTCTGGGCACAAGGCAAATGCCCGCTCCAGAATGTCGCGAGTAATCTCTGGCCTTGGACGAGGATACCTATGCATATCAGTAAGTTGCGAAGAACTGCAGAAAAACCTAAAATCCGCGTTTACCAATCATTCGGCACCAGTGTTCCACCCACGATAACCTACCATTCCATGCAGAAAGTCAGTAAGTCTTTCAAATTCCCTTTTAACAGTAGAAACGCACGTCCCCAGACTTTCGTGGTATAACATATGTCCACATTCCATTGGTAGAACTTAGTGTTCTGCCGAAACGTATCCAGGGTGCCCTCAACAAAACGGTTTGACCTCGAATTGGATATACTTCGTGATCGTCCACCCCGCCCAGAGTGCGTGCACCGAGTCCCGCACAAATGACAATCGCGTCCGGAGGCATCGGGCCTTCGTCCCCTCCACTAATAGCATACTCTCCACCTTCAACTAACTGGTCAATATGCTGAACGGTTCCCCGAATCACGGTTCCCCCGTTATTCAGAAATCGAGACATCAAATACTCCAAGTACACTGGCGTATCTATGGTGACCGTGGTGAACGCGGTACCGTGGATAGCACCATCTGGCCACGCCGCCTGTGGTTGCTCCTTGTACTTAGGGACTGATGACTACTATCGTTTATCCAGTTCTTTTAGTGAAAACTCACATCGGGCATGAATCTGTGAACATCCGGTTGTGACCTATCCTCACAATGGTACTCTTCTTGTGAAACTCGCAGAAAACAGTTTTCAGACGGACTTCCCGGAGCAGACATCGCCCACATAATTTTGAATGTTTCCAGGTCCAACTCTATTTACAAGCCGTTTGAGCGTGGATTGTGATCAGGATCTATCTACCTACCCTGTTGCCTACTATCAGTACTGCTTGCGAGACTGACATGATGGGCGCCCTGTCCTACACATTCAGCCTTATGAAGCCATACCAGAACTCTACCGACCGCCCAGTGACTTGTATATCTCGTGGACTTCGGATCGCTTGGTAACAACTCGGAAACGATGGTGACCTTGTAGACGCTCTTCTCTTGAATCACAATCGCAGTAGTAAGACCAATCACACCTGCCGAGGAACGTCGTCCTTCATACCTCAAGCGCAAAGAGGCTTACCTGCACCGATCACAATGACCCTTTTCGCGTTTGCATCTGCCATGGACTTTGCACAATCGACGATATGAAGGCACTAAGTGTTACAGATCCGGGATATATTGGAAAAGTCCATATTTCACTTCCACGTGGAGCTTGGAAGTTGGCTCCTTGTCGCGTAGCAAGTTACCCATGGTCAGCTGCTTTTAAAAGGGTCAATAATTGAGCCCTATCTCCTTTAGATATAAGTTTCTCTCCCCTCTGAAACACAGGAAACGTCTCGACTTCCTGATATGCCAAGAAGTCATTTTGAAGAGCGGCTCCAGCCCAAAATTCTCAAGGAAAGTAATTGTAAGTAACTGTTAGGTAGATTTTGCATTTGGCTCGCGTCTTCAAATCGTAGTGATACAAATATTCAAACCACTTAGATATATATCCCTTTCTGGCGTTCGTTTTCTTTTTTCAAAATTTGCCTTCGAGTGCTTCCTCAAGAAGTGTGCAGGCGATGTCCGCAGAGCCCCAGGATGACTGGAATCCGTATCCCCCATGCCTTTAAGAGAAAAATCCTCACTTTGAGCTAAAAAAGCACAAAGGAAGGAGACGCACCCGTAATTGAAGACTATTGGTATGCTGACATCGCCTTCACCTGCTACGCGCCACTCAACGTCCAAACGTACACCACCTATTCTTCCTGGGCGCAGACCACAACCTTCCTCGATAACAAGCGGAAGTATATCCTCAATCGTAGGTTCACGCTCTGCGCGTATCTCTGGGGGAGCAAGTTCGGGACACATCTTGAAGGTTCGTTCCAAAATGTCACGCGTCATCTTTGCCCGAGGGCGAGGGTACCAATCATCGTAGCCCTTGGATCCACCTAAAATTACCTAGCATATCGTCAACGCCTCAAAATAGTCTGATATGATTGCGGCTCACGTTTCCACTGGGTCTAGGGATACAATATGTCCAGTTATTAGGATCTCCAATTGTCCTGCCAAAGTCGATCCACGGTGCGCGGACAAGAACAGTTTGTCCACGAATGGGGTAGACGTTCTTGTCTTCAACGCCTCCAAGGAAACGCGTCCCAAGGCCCGTGCAAACGACGACCGCGTCAGGAGGTCTAGGATTGGAGGTATCCGTGAAGGCACCTGCACCTCCTTCAAGCACCTGTTTAATGTGCTGCACAGATGCACGTATGATCACTCCTCCACCTTCCGTGAAACGACGTGCCAAGTAAGTCAGGTAATTCGGAGTGTCAATGGTAACCGTGTTGAACGACACCCCTGCGGTGGCATTGAATGGCAGCGTTGCTGGATCATGGATTTTGTACTGTTTTGATTCCAGGCCATCAAAGACATGCCAGAGCGAGGTGGAGGGAAAAAACTTACATCAGGCATACGATCTAGAGGTGCCAGTAGTTTCGAGTTAGAGTAGTATTCTGTCTGTTTGAGACGCCTGAAATAATGCGCTGTCTCTGTACCGGGAGTGGAGAGCTCCCACATCACTTTGAAGGTTGCGAGATCCATCTCTATTTACCAATAAGCCATTCATCTGCAGTCAACGCTGAGTCAAAAACTCAGTCTTACTCTGCTGTCTCGCATCCTCAGTCACATTGAGGACGTGGTGAGCACCCTATTATCCACCGGGCAGCAATGAACAGTCGTTAAAACACGCAAATGGATGGACGAGATCTCACGGCCCAATGACTTGTATACTTGATTGTTTTCTGGTCCGTAGGCAGTACATCAGCCAAAATCGACACATTGTACTTTCTGGTTTCTTGAATCTTGACTGCAGTGGTCAAACCTACCACACCTGAACAAATGCTCCTATCAATGGCTTGGATAACAAGTATTGGGACTTACCAGCGCCGAGCACTACGATGTTTCTTTTTTGTTTTTCCGAGTCCATTGTGTGAGAGGAACAGTAGAGCACATGAACATGAGTCAATTTCAATCCTGGATCGGCGGGCCGACTTGATGATAAACGATTGGCGGAAATTCGGAAGGGGCCGTTGATGAGCTTTATTACAACTTACAACGGCACCGACGACCTCATCAAACCTATAAACGTTAAATTCCACACTAAGTCGTCACAAAGGGGGATGGGCATTTACATATCCCTTGAACAGGTGGATGGCTACTTCGCTGAACAGTGACTACTTCACGATGCATCCAATATCTATTGCGTGAGTGCCCAAGACTAAGGTGTGCAGGGAGCTCAATAATTCACTGTACATCTTAGAATGATTTCGGACTTTTTTCATCCTAATGTTGGCGGTGTAGAAAACCACATCTACATGTTAAGTGCGACACTGATACAGAAAGGCCACAAAGTCGGTTGTTCGCTAGGTATTGGCAGAATGAATGAATAACAACAGTTCACAAGGTCATTGTGATCACACACAGTCATACCCCTGATCGCGTTGGTGTCCGCTGGCTCCTTCCGTCACTCAAGGTCTATTACCTTCCGTTTCTTCCTATAGCGTCATCAGCAACTCTCCCAAATTTTTTCACTTCACTTCCGTACCTTCGAACGATTCTCTTAAGGGAACACATACATCTCATTCATGCCCATGCCAGTCTTTCCTCCCTTGGTCATGAAGGAATCTTACACTCTCACTTGATGGGAATTCGCACCGTCTTCACGGACCATAGTCTGTTTGGTTTTGATGATGCCGCAAGTATCTTGACGAACAAGCTCCTTGCTGGGACACTCAAAAATGTTGACGCTGTCATTTGTGTCTCTCACACAGGGTAGGTGTTTGGCATATCACAATAATTATTTCACTCTTGACAATTCTTCCTAGTCGTGAAAACACGGTTTTGCGTGGTGAACTCTTCGAGCAGGACCCGCAAGATTCTTCCAAACTTGTCGTTCGAAAAAATGTATATGTCATCCCCAATGCTCTCATCGCAGACAATTTCAGGCCGGTCCTAACGAAGCCCACTGAAATAAGTAAGGCTAATAAATTACCAAATCACTTGAGTCCTTTCTGATTAAGGATTGCAAAGTTACCATTGTTGTGTTGTCTCGCTTGGCTTACCGCAAGGGTATCGATCTACTTGTTGCAACTGCACCCAGAATATGCGCTGCATTTTCAAACGTTCGTTTTGTAGTTGGTAAAATCTTTTACTTACGCCGAGAGCACAAGAGAAATAACAAACATACAAGGTGGTGATGGCCCCAAACTCATTGATCTCCTACAAATGCGAGAGAAACATCTGCTCCAAGACCGTATTGAACTCCTTGGGCCCGTTCGACATAGTGACGTCCGATCTGTAGGTCTTTGTGCCCACTTTATAGGCAGCATCTTACAACATTGGATATTTACTAGGTCCTGCATCAGGGAGCGATATTTATGAACACCTCTCTCACAGAGTCTTTTGGCATCGCCATTCTTGAAGCCGCCTGTGCCGGCCTGTACGTCGTCTCTACACGTGTCGGGGGCGTACCGGAGATACTTCCCCAAGACATGATAAGTTTCGCCGAGCCCGAAGAAGACGGTTCGTCTTCGATATCTTTTGAGTATTGTATTCGTAGTGCGGGCTTACCGGCCATCGTGGTATCCAGATGTATTTCGCGCCATGTCCGAAGCTATTGGCATCATCGCAGCGGGAAAACACGACCCACAGAAGGCTCACGAACGTGTAAAGACTTTCTATAATTGGGAAGATGTTGCTGCACGAACCGAAAAAGTGTACGATGCCGCTATCAAGTCCCCACAGTTGGACTTGTGGGAGCGCATGCACAGGTAGGGCAATTCTTTGTACTCTTTTCTAACACGACCTTGTTTAGGCAAGATAACCTAGGACCATGCAACTCGGGCCCTTTGCAGGCCCGATATACACTATGATTTTGATCGTCGACTGTATTTTCTTTCTCTTCTTGGAATGGTGGATGCCTCGTGAAGACATAGACTACGTTCGGGTCCATTGGAATCCCAAAAAGTATAAAGAGGTGCTTCAAAATTTCTTTCCTTTTTTTAGCAAATTCTGAGACAGAGGTGCTACTATCAGCTCACAGAAACGGGGAGACAAAAATTTGCTGAAGCTGTGCCTCCTTGAAAGGTCCGTGACAAGATCGCCCGTTCAGTTCGCGGAATGATACGGTGGGCGCTAAAGAGGTTTGAGGACGATAACTCATCTTTCCATTGTGTCCTTTTTATCAATTTAACTCTTTTCATACCACATTCATCAAGAAACACTGGGTAATTACTCCGGGGTCGTCTTTTTTGCGATGCTCAGATGGCTTCTAGTTCACGATATATATTTGTACCATACTAGAGAGACTAAAAATACATAGGGCGGCAAGAGGTATGAGCCTTGGGCATTTCAGGATAGTGTAGAGATACATAAAAGGACCTTGGCATAGGTATAATTTAATCAGGTAAAATGAGGCATCAGAGTTCTAAATAACATTCAACGAGGTCGTCATCTTCCTCGTTGGGGTTGTAGCCTAATTCAGCGAGCCGGTTAGTGAAATGGGTTGTCATCTTTCTACAGTCGATAGGTGCCTGGGGATTTTGGTGACCGTTTGTCAAAAAGCCGCCGGAACCTTGGGACGCGTATAATACATGTTCAAGGAGTATTGGGTTGATTCTGGATGCGCTCAGGAACTTAGTACCTGACAAACTAGTATGAAATTGGGACACTCACGCTTGTGGATTGACAACGCTTCCATAGTGGGGTCCTGGAACCTCAATCAATTCGACGTCGGTAATGCCTGCATCTCGTAACCGATCTTCCAGATCTTCTGTGTACTGTATTGGGTACGCTACATCCTGGTTGCAGTGGATCAGTCGAACGGAACACTGAATCTGCCGAACGATGGATTCGTGAGTTACAGGAATGGTAGTGCAGAAAAAGTGCGAACTCTGGCTAGCGCTTCACGAGATTGTGGCCTCCGCTTGAGGAACCATCCAACGGTTGCGTGATATGTCTCTTTCACCGCCTGTGGTGACCCAGCCCGATTTATGGACGCTGTAATCAGAGAATTTTTGGATAACCTGAGGACGCATGAGCATGTCAGATTATCCGCATTAACTCAATCCGACTTACGCATCGGAGAGACTGCTCCGTTGATTGTTGAAGCAAAGTTGTTGAATGCCAAGAGTAAGGTCCTCCAATGTAGCAGAGTCACCTCCAGGCGGTCCGCGGCCATCATGATCAAAAGCCTGAACCCAAAGGTTAAACACCTCTCGGCGGCCAGCCGCGATATCTTCAAGCTGTAACATCGTTATTTAGCACCAGGAATGGATAACACTACGAAAAAAATCGATTTGTACATACCTCCATTGCAGGAAGCGGAGAGCAGAGCGTAAGTGAGCGGACGAGTTCTGGGTGGGTTGATGTGAGTTCAAGGCCCACACAACAGCCCATAGAGAGGCCGAATATGTGCACGGGTGGAAGGTCAAGTGCTTTCTATATCGAGATCAGAAAACAAGGGGTGAGTATAGCCTATCTGGCAGGGGCGTCCCGACAGACCGCTAAATGAAAACATGCGCTAGATTCTAAGTTACTCACGAGGAATCGGTAGATGTCGTCTGCTGAGTCAGCGGGACAGTATTCCTCCTGCGTGATGCGCCCTTTGGTGGAGCCGTACCCTCGCATGTCGACGCCAATTAGATTGAATCGGTGTCGGAGTAGCGGATCGCTGTATTGGGCTGTCGAGGTCTCAGTGGTGTTTCGTATCGAAGATCAGAGGAACAGTACATTCAAACGCTTCGTGACCAGAGTATCCAGAGTGAAGGAACAGAACGCATGGTAGTTGCGGTACAATAGAGGGGCTAGAAGGATTGGTAGGCGTCGCGATTGAGTAGTGTACCTCGAGGGGTCCAGTAGGTGTATCGAGGTGAACGAACGGCATCACGAGATAGTGGTGGTGGTATACGATTAAAGTGTTTACAAGGTACCGCGTTATTATTTATAGCGAAGCTGCTGTAGCGAGGTGAGAATCTCACACCTTTTAGGGAGTTTCGTTGACAGATCCAAATGCAGGCAGGTGAAGTAATAAACGCTTGAGTCCGAGGCTGTGAGAAGACCGGAGCCGTTATAGTCGTTGATTGGTAGCAAGCACAACGATACATCTTGCACATGGTGCAATGTACAAGAACAAGGGTTGTTCCTGAACCAGGCGCCCACTAATTAAGCCAACTTGATCGAGAATTGATATGAGATTGTTGATGATGAAGTCCAGCCGATGGACCAAGTTGTACGCAGCGAAGCAGTCTGTAAAAAGTTGAACCGGTTGAGTAAAACCTCAGCCTGTGCTGAAACTTTCGGCACCTGTCTAACACATCAGAGCTGTCCAATTCAGAGCTGTCCAAAAATCAATTTTACTGGTCGTCTAGCAACAAAAACGTTTTGAGGACGTCAAAAATAGTCCAAGGCACGTTGGGCGCTGGTATGTACAGAATAGAGCAAACTGGCTAAGACGTCTTACTACCTTTTAGCAAGAGTGAAGAAGCACGATTTGAAATGTCGCGCACCCATTCCGAGAGCGGAGTCTTTGATGAACAATATGGTACCTTAGGACGCCAGTACATATGCATCAATGGTGTAGCGGTAACATTGGGTCTTCCCATTCAGTAGATTGGCCTAGCTCCGGGTTCGACTCCCGGTTGATGCATTCTTTTTCTGATTACCGGACCGGCAAAGCGTCGCTTATTTTTCAGCCCGAATTCTTTTACTGGTGCTCCTCTACGATTGACTGCAAAAAACGTGTTGCACCACCCTTAGCATGTTTACGTAGGCCAATACGGTGAAGGCAGATACTTCTCATACAATTGGCCGAGTGGCCTGTTGTGCTGGGTAGATGCCTCTTAAGTAACTAGGAACAAGGGAAACCCGTTCGCATACTTTGGGGCAGCGATCAAGATCAGTTCTTCCAAGATGACGTTTCTGCTATTGAAACAATCTTGGCGTCGGCTTCAGCTCTGATATGACTATATTTCCCCCTCCGGAATTTTACAAGGGCCGACGAGTTCCAGGTTGTAAGGTTCAAGCTATCCTACCGGAAAAAGATAACAACGGTTTGCAAAGTATACGTAAGACACTATACTTTTCCCTTGGTATATTCACGCTAGTCGTAGTTAACCATTTTTGGCGGGAAACCGGGAGCATCAGGTTTGCGAGGCAGCCAAGAGCCCTTGGCTGGACCTTAGCACATGGCAGGCACCAGCCGTCGCTGTTATGCTGGTCTAGATTGGTAAGTGCTTGATGGTGTACAGTCAAGCACAGTACGCATAACAGGAGACTGAGATGATTCCTGACTGAGTGGTATGAAAGTAAATTCGATGTGCTGGTCATGGGTGAGAGACCATGTTCTGGAAATATAGAGGAGACAGTGCCGAGATCAGCATACAAGCATCGACCATTCGGGTCCAAATCTACAGCGAGGAAGTTACAGGGACAACAGTGGCCAACAAGTGACGGAAGAAAGATTAAGGAGTATCAGAACACTGCTGTATCCTGCGGTAAACAGCAGGATCATTCAATTCAAGAAAGGCTGATTGTGATTGCGCCCAAAAGCGCCGGGAAGTCATCCAACTTGATAGATTTATTGCAAACCACAGAAGCATATCTGATTGCGCCATAATGATCGATTGACGCACGCAAATCAGAGGTGTCGAGGGATTATACATCTAGATAGATAGTCTTTCGCTGCAAGGGAATAGCACAGATACCGAGCAATTTAGGAGAGCTGTCGAAGCCTGTCCCTCTGACCATGGCGCGATGAGCTGGATGATTATTTGGCTATTTACATCTATTTTAACAGCTTATCTCCCCTCTACTGCTCGCTAGCGAGATGTGATCTAATCATTTGCTTTGCCGACCCACATGAGCTTGGTGATTGATTTACTACATATGTGGTGTGAAATATAACATTGTCAACATCATTTATTATGTATAAATACTTAGCATCTCCCCATCCCGTCATTTATACGAAGTCAGATTAGTAGCTATTTCAAGCGATAGCATCCATTGCTCGTTTTGGTCTTTGGAAGAAAAAATCAGATTCCATCTTTCGATTTTGTTTGGAGAATGGACGTCGTTTCGTCAACCCATGGCTGGTCCATGGAACAGTATAGGACTTTTTCTGATATATCGATGGGAACACGGTGCCAGACGACCCACAAATTCCTATAATAGTTTGCATCTACCACACACTAAGCTAAGAATGTAACTCCGCGCGCGCGCATAGATTGACCTGCGATAGATTTTCCAAAGGAAGAGTAGTGGAGTAGAGTTGCTTAACAAGTAATGGTGCTGGGATTCTGTTCCATTTCATGATGGCTTCCGGCGCGAGTGTAGTAAAGAATCGTCGGTGGGTATTTTTACGATGATTCGAATTTCTTCAAAGAAGTTACATATGTATCTGTCTTGAAAGTATTCGCAGCTGGTGTTGGTTAAACAATGGTGCCGTGATCCTTCAATCATGATTTTTTAAATAAACTACATCGGACCGAGAACCGAGAACTGCCTACCGCCAGAATCATTTCATCCACATTTAAGTCCGAAGATGAACCTCTCGACGCACTTTCAGAGAAATCCCAGCCTGCAAAAAACCGTTTCTCTAATTACGACGCTTCGGCATGATAAGAGATGCATCAATATCTGTGTCACGATTCTCGCGACAAGTCCAATCCGAATTCCGAATGTTAGAACTTATCGATTCTTCTCCTATGCTTTATTGACCCATAATTTACTATAAAAAAACCTCATGTATCCGTCTACCATCCGGTATGAAATCAACATAGTTGTCGCTCTCTTGTGTGCTCGTTCCCTTCTCTCCAAAGTCTCACCAAGCTCTTGAACCGGTCTTTGACAATCTGGCTCTTTCCAACGGCCGGCCGGCACGCACTACAAGACGATAGTGGAGGTTTAAAAAAAATACTTTCACAGTCTTTCATTTATTTTCGAGACTTTCACTGGCGTTCAACATCTTCTGCTAGAAGCTGCGGTCAATGGGAAAAAGCCAAAAACAGGTATGTTTTGCCATCTCTCGATATGTACTGGAATGGAAATGGCATAACATCTGTACTACTTTCTCGCTCTCTCGTGTCGAAAATAGTCAGGTCCTGTTCAGTGATGTGTGTTCCCTTAGCCATACCCTGACGTTGGCGGCTTGCATCGCATCGAGTCTTTCACTTATTTTTGCGACTTGCTGCGGCCAGGCAGAAGCTGCTGTCATTATTGGGAAAAAGCCGAAAACAGGTATATTTTGCCATCTCTTGATATGTACTGGAAATGGCATAACATCTGCAATTCATTTTTGCGACTTGCTGGCGCCAGGCAGAAGCTGCTGTCAACGAGAAAAAACCAGAAACAGGTATATTTTACCATCTCTTGATAACTTATGTACTGGAAATGGCATAACATCTGCACTACTTTCTCGCTCTCTCGCGTCGAAAATAGTCAGGTCCTGTTCTGTGATGTGTGATCCCTTAGCCATCCCCTGACGTTGGCGGCTTGCATCGCATCGCATCGAGTCTTTCATTTATTTTTGCGACTTGCTGCGGCCAGGCAGAAGCTGCTGTCATTATTGGGAAAAAGCCAAAAACAGGTATGTTTTACCATCTCTTGATAACTTATGTACTGGAAATGGCATAACATCTGCACTACTTTCTCGCTCTCTCGCGTCGAAAATAGTCAGGTCCTGTTCAGTGATGTGTGTTCCCTTAGCCATACCCTGACGTTGGCGGCTTGCATCGCATCGAGTCAATCATTTATTTTTGAGACTTGCTGCGGCCAGGCAGAAGCTGCTGTCAATGGGAAAAAGCCAAAAACAGGCATGTTTTACCATCTCTCGACATGTACCGGAATGGAAATGGCATAACATCTGCACTACTTTCTCGTTCTCTCGCGTCGAAAATAGTCAGGTCCTGTTCAATGGTATGTCCCCTGACGTTGGCAGCTTGCATCGCATCGAGTCATTCATTTATTTTTGCGACTTGCTGGCGCCGACAGAAGAAGCTGCTGTCATTATTGGGAAAAAGCCCCAAAACAGGCATGTTTTCACCATCCCTTCCCCTTTTTTGTTCTGCCTTGGGATATGTGTACTGGAAATGGCATAAAGGTCTTTGTTTCCCACTATCGGCTGTAGGAAAAATTGTTGTGGCCTCCAGCGGTGATTTCTTTGGAAATGGCATAAAGGTCTTTGTTTCCCACTATCGGCTGTAGGAAAAATTGTTGTGGCCTCCAGCGGTGATTTCTTGTTGTTGATACCTCGCTGATGTCCTACGTTTTTGATTTTTTTTTTGATTTTTGATTTTTGATTCTTATGATGTTATGATGAAGGCGAGTGATTCTTTTCGTTCTATATGCGGATGGGTGCTTTTGAGGTGTCGTTTTTGAATGTTCGTTTGAGGCAGATATCTATGTAGGGTTTTTCCGATGGGTGCATACGTTCTGCCAAATAGACATAGCATCAAATATCTTGCTCATACGATCAGTTATGTCAGCGGGAACAGATCATCCATTCCAAGTCCGTACACCAACGCTACTAGGTCATGCAAACGCTACCTCAATCACTCTTATCCTCCTCTTCTTTTACCTTCTCCACAACTCTCACGCTCCCGTTCTTCGCGAGCCGCTTCGCACGCGCAAAAATGCCGACTTCATTATCCCGGATGAAATTGACGATGACCATAGGCCACGACGGGTGGGCGGGGAGGACGTCGTAGAATTCTGGTGCGAGCGCACGAAGCGCAGGCAGGCGCGTCCAAGGTACAGAAGGAAAATCATGGTGCTCATTATGATATCCGACCTGGATGTGGGTGGGTGGGGATGTGAGTGAGTCTGCACACACATCTCCGTGGTCCAAGGAAATAAATAGACAGACGTACGTTATAAGCAAGGAGATTGAGCGGACCATAGTAGCTGTAGGTCTCTTGCTCCATGCCATCCCAGAGATAATGCTCTGCGATGAAATGGCCGGCACACGGGTGGAGGCTCCCTGCGAAGAAGCTGCTCATGAGGAGGTATACGAGCGGGCGGACACCAAAGGTCTGCACGAGGACGTAGTCAAAGACCAGCTCGACTACGAGGTTGAGCAAGTGCCATTTCGTGAGGCGCTGGGTGCGGACGAAGCCGGGGCGGAGGGCGTAGAAGAGGATCTGGAATGTTCTGGGGTTCGTGGTTCGTGTTCGTGTTCAGCCTGACTCGGGGGACGGTGCGAGGAGGAGACTCACGCGAAAAAGACTTTTCCGAGGACGTTGTTGAGACAGAGAAGCTCGAGGCGTGTGGGGAGGTCGGTGTCGATGCCGTCCTGGCCGAGGAACTTGTGGTGCTCTATGTGGTAGCCTTTGAACGCGACAGAGTAGGGGATGCCGATGGGGAGGTTGGCAAAAATGGCGAGGAGGCGGTTGGGGACGATGCCGGGAAACGCGAGGTTGTGGGTTATTTCGTGGATTGCGAGGAAGAGATTGTGGTTCGCGGTTCCTCCCACGACGTACGCGCAGAGAACAAAGATGGGTGAGAGGGCATGGGTATTGCGGAGGAGAAGGGCGATTGAGAGCTGGAGGACGACGACGAGGAGAACGAGGTACTTGGTCAGCGGCTCGTAGCCCATGAGTTTCGTGACCTGGACCTCGCATGAGCCACCGTGGCCTGAGAAGAAAAAAGACAACGCACGTCAGGATGGGCCTTCATGATGGCCATGCGCCGTGTGCGGTGGGGCTCCTCGGTCATGAGCCACAGAAAGTCGGCAGGGTCCTGTGGAGGACGGCCATGCGCGCTGGCGTCGGTCTCGCCCACGGCAAAGGTACGGCGCGGAGACCGCTTTCCCTCTGTCAGAGAGTCTGCGCCCCCGAAGAGACTGAAATCTGTGGCGCAATGGTTAGTATGAATGCAAAACGAATGGCATGGCTGCACTTGCCTATTGACATTGCGTGCAATGAAATTGACTGCGCTCAAATGATAACCACGGTATTTGATCGTTACATAAGAAAATCTTTGCACCACTGCAGAGCATCTGTGCTTGCATATCCAAGTCTTTTGCACGTTCAAATCTCTTTGCGCGCAGAAAGAACACTGCTCAACCCTGAAAAACGACCAGGATTGGAGCAGAAACACGCCTTTCGCGTCGAGGTCACGTGCATGAAATAAATGGCCTGATGTCAAGTCGGACCACTTGCAATGAATTGAATCCTTGCTTGTCTTCCGCCACCATGGCCTTCTCGTCGCCGTCCCCGCCGTCCAGTGCAGACTCCCAGTCGCCCCGCATCTCGTCCTCAGACCTCGCTCTCGATCCCGCAGACCCATTCAACTTTCTCCTCAATCCTTCCCCGCTGGATGGACCAGCCGAGTTCAATCAGCCATCATCCATGTGGCCTGAGCCAGATTTCAGTGCCCAGATGAAGTCCTATGGGCCGATCGACTTCACCGACCTTTCGTCGTTGTCCATGGACATCGACTACGTCAACGCAATCGCTGTCGAGCCTAGCGTATTGCAGTACAATAACAATTTCAACCCTCATTACGGTTTTGACGCCCATACAGCGCCGTATGTCGACGAACTCTCCTCGACACAACTTCCATACACATTCCAGGCCCACCATGACCCGAGCTCACCATCGGACTCTTCGTCAATGCAATCGTCGTCGAGCTCGAGCGGACGCAGGCTAAGCATTTCCTCGTCAGTGTCTTCGTCTGGCCCATCCTTGTCGCCTGCCCCAGAGCCCGTGCCTAGCCCAGCCACCGCAAACCTTTTGCCCAACCAGCCCCCTGTAGCGAACCCCGCCACAACCAACACTTCTCCCTTTGACGTAGCAGCCCTCATAGCAGAACGAGTCCGTCAATCGGCCGGTGTGATGCTCGCTCTTCCAATGACGGCCCAACTGCAGGCTTTCGAAAATCAACAAACCGGAACCACAGGTTCGGCCTCGAATAATACTCGGCGTCATTGAAAAACTAACTATAGATTACAGCTCCTACTGCCATCCCCAAGCTACCCATTCCCCGTCTCCCACGCCACATCTCCCAGTCAGTCTCCAACTCTGCTATTACATCTGCTGCCTCAACGCCGCCTCCTTCAACGCCCTCTCCTGCGCCCACATCAGCAGCCGCGCCCAGCCCCCTGTCCGGCGTTCAACCTCGGTCCAAGACAAGCCACACCACCATTGAACGGAGATACCGTACCAATCTCAATGCTCGCATCCAGAGTCTACGCATGGCCGTCCCTGCCCTCCGCGTCGTCGACGACCGCGACGGCAGCAAGAAGCGCGCACCGAACAAAGTGCTTGTCTCTGGCGACCCGCTCAGGTCGTACACGATGGGTGAAGACGTCGTGGACGAGCGCGGTTTCGTCGATGGCGTTAAGGTTGCACGAAAGTGCAGCAAGGCGAACGTGCTGGGTAAAGCGGTGGAATATATTCGTGTACTGAAGAAGAGAGAGGTGAGGTTGAAGAATGAGCAGGCGGGGTTGAAGAGTCTTATTTCGGGACTTGTGGGTGGTCCTGCGCTGTTGAGAGAGTGGGAAAGGGAGTGGAAGGAGATGTTTGGTGGGGAAGAGAAGGATGAGGTCGAGGGCGAGGGCGAGCTCGAAGCGGATTATGACGATTCGGATGACGAGGTAGATGATGAAGAGGAAGGCGGTAGGAAGAGGAAGAGGGGAAAGGTTTCCCCTTTATCTTCTCCTTCGGCAGGGACACCACAGGTCAAGGTCGAGAAGAAGGAGAAAAAGGTTGTGTTGAGTCCAGATGGGACAGTGCCTGAGAAGCGCAAGCGTGGACGGCCGAGGAAGGTTGTACCTCCCCCCGTCCCGCCACCACCCATTTCCCCGACGGAGCAGCCACAGGTTCCACAGCAGTACCTCCTCGCGACGTTTGCCTTGTTCTCGTTTTTCAATTCCCCGCTCACTTCGTTCTCCTCATCGACTTCGTCACAGCCCGTGCACGTCCATACGGGAACCGTTCTCAACGGATCTACAATACCTTCCGCCACTGATTATGCAAGAGGTTGGGACCTGTCATATTGTCTCCAGCTCTTCCACCTCCTTGTCTCCGTCATCGTGCTCGCCAGCTGCGTCTCGAGTTGGGCCGGTGTAAAATTCCGCCCTGTTATCATCTTTGGCAAACCTCGATCATCCTCCATCTTCACCGCACTCAAGAAAACAGCACAAAAAGACAAGGAAACCCGAACACCAGCAGATTGGGTGCGTCTCGCCGAGTCGTATGTGTTTTCATGTACGTTCCCTTCCTACACTACTTCTCCCCGCTTGTAAATTTCTAAATCTCATCCATTCCTACGAACACAGCCCAAAACCAACCCCGCATCTCGTTCTTCTCCCGCCTCCAAGTATACTACCACGTATCTTCGTGGGCTAATGCAAGCCCTGGAGACCTGTGCACAGCCGCACTTGCCCTGTACGGGTGCGCCGGCCCGCTCGGCTGTCTCGCGCGCGCCAAAGCCCGCTCGGTATGGAGCAAACGCACAGGGTCGTCGCTGTACGAACGACTAGTGCTCGAAGAAATGAACGTCGATCAAGCTGCTGCCCGACTTTCGGGGACCGCCTACGCGTCTGCGTCTGCGTCGGACCTTGGCCTTGACGACGAGGAGGAAGAGGAGGAGGAGCGTAGGACCCCCATGCGCGTGCTGGCGACGTGTGTCGTCCGGGCGCGCGTACGCACGCATCTGGGTGTGCTGTTTGTTGGGAGCGTGCGTGGGGAGGGGGACGATGTGGAGTGTGAGGAGGTGGAGAGGGGGAGAGAGCTCGTGGAGCGGAGGCGGACTGTCGAGGCTGCGAAGGAGCTCGGGGGTGGTGTTGGTGAGCTTGGCAGGAGGCTCGAGAGGCTGTGGAAGGTGCCGAATGGGGAGTTTGTCCTCTGTGAAGTGAAAAAGGAGGAGGAGGAGGAGGGTGGGATAGAGGCGTTGGTGGATGCGGTGGTGTTGTATCGCAGGGTGTTTGTAGATGGTGTGGGCGCTGGTGATGTTCGTGTGCGGTGCGCGCGCGGTAATGGTGCCGTGTCGGCGCTGATGAGTCCCCCGCCTAGTCCGGGAAGGAGGGACAGGGATAGGGATAGGGATGTCGGGAGGTTGAGGAGCGCGTTGGGGAGTAGAGTGTTTGAGGAGAGTGAGGTGCTCGAGGACGCCAGGGATAGAGCGGTGGATATGGTTGTTGAACTCGAGAGACGGAATGCAGGCTTGAATTGAAGGGAATTTTATCTTTTTCTTTTTTTTGTTTGACAGTTTTTTCGCGGTGCTTTTTTAACAGCTATCGTTTGACTTTTTTTTTCTTTCTTGATTTATTCGTTGTGTATACCTCACACTCCTATTATTTACGTCTACCAAATGTATCTGTGACATATCTCAGTAGTTAGTTGAAGTGTATATCTGGCGTTTAGGAAGTAGCAGAGACTTGGAACTAAACACAGGAGCTTTAACACTGACTGTTTGTCTTCCGATGAAAACTATTAGGGAGGTAGATCTCGGAGGCCTTTTAAGGTTGTCCTTGTGGTTGCCTTTTCATTTCAGGCGTATCGCGATATGGGATGGCTTGTAGCAATGACATTCAAGGCCGCCTGGCGAAATGGCATCGCGTCTGACTACGATCTGACGTGATCAGGAGATTGCAGGTTCGACCCCTGCGGTGGTCATTTTTGTCTTCCTCGTCGGCGAGAAGTTATTTTGATGCACGTGTCATTCTCCCTGAATTTATGCATCATCCCCACCATCATGTGCATCAGCCTCTATCATGCAGATCAACCTCTATCATCAGTTGTGTCACCTCCACCATCACACACATCAGTGCCCTGTTTGGCATTCTGGATCACCCCTGCCATCATGCACATCACTCCCTTGACTTATGTAGCACCCCTGCCATCACACGCATCACTGCATGACCTGGCCATCTTCTGGCAATTACTCAGCCATCAACATCACACTCTCAGCTGGCACTCCCTGATCTGCTGATCAGCGCGACGTTAAAACTACATTGTTGGACCAGACAAATGGTCATATGGCTTGTAGACAACACATCCAAGGCCGCCTGGCGAAATGGCATCGCGTCTGACTACGATCTGACGTGATCAGGAGATTGCAGGTTCGACCCCTGCGGTGGTCATTTTTTTTGTCTCGGTCACCCATTAGTCTTGTCAGACCCCAATCAACCGTCAGTTTGGATCCCTGCTCGGACAGCTACTCTGCAGTCACCATTCGATGCTTTAAGAAGTCCATCCACCTGGCCTTCCATGTCTGAATTCGGCGCACTTTCAGTTAGAAAATCTATCTGCACAGGCGAAAAACTTGAACTATCGGAAAAGCCACGACAGGGAAAGCATTTATTGAGTACCCTTGCAAAGTCGGCGTCAACAATAAAGAATTGTACCTTCAAGCTCATGCAGGCATTACTGTGGCCTATCCCACATACTAATCCGGATTCTCTCCCTCGATGAGATTCAAGCTAGCGAGCTTTAATAAAAACCCAATACTTCATCAAACAAAACCTTTCAACATAGCTCATACAAGAGATGTGAATGCAGATGTATTTAGGGAATGAAACGTGAGACTCTGTATGGCATGTGGAGGATAGCAAGAGTGTGAATATATACAAACAATGAATTAAAGCTATGATTGTACCATTTTCATATTTTTGCCTCTTCGACGGAATTTCTTTGCGGCAGGTTTTCTATCGTCAAAACCAAAAGCATCGTCTGCTCCAAACCTATCTTTAGCCATCTCATCTCTGTCCCGCTTTGAAGGCACCTGAACCCGATCGCTCAATGACCGAGAGAACGACGTCTCTTCTTCTACAATATTGTCCTCGTCCCCCATCTCCAGTCTCTCCAGCAAAGACCCAGGTCGCCGTGCCATCTGTGGTCTGTTATCTAAACGCCGCTTTCTTCCCGTATTGTCATCACGGTCAACTTTTGAATGTAGTTGTGGTGTTGCATCCATGACAGCATCAACATCGAAATTCCGATGTGACATGTCCGACTCTTGGGGGACGTAAGACTGGGATGAGTAATGGAAAGATTCCTGTTGATGGCGCTCATGTATTTTGGTGTCCTTTTCCGATACACGTTTGGCGTAAGGCAGGTCGCGGAATTCTGGAAGAGACTTCCTTAACTCGTCTCTTGTGTCAGGGACACGGATGTCAGGGACACTCCCGTTGACTGAGTAGTTTGATTGGTCGGTAATTGGCGGGAATGCGCGAGACTGATGCAATAAGGTCGTATCGTCAAAGCGGTCACTTAACCGGCCTTCTAGGCCAGCGCCTCTGCGAGACTCGTTCGATTGTCGAGAAAATCGGTCTGCCTGGTGGGATCGTCCATCAGGCGGAGGAAGTCGACCTCGTGAACTTCCTGGTCGATCACGATTATAAGGTCTTCCCGTATCCACAAGCGGCGACAGGTGAGGCAATGCCTTTGATGGTGCGGCCACATGTCGATCATTGATATTTGCTCCAGCATTTCCCATAAAAACTTCAGGAGGAGCTTCACCTCGAGGAGTCCATGTCCTAGCCAACCTCGCAGGGTCTGGAGGTGCCGGCTCGTGGAGAGCATCCTTGACACCTATCAGTTATGGTACTTTTATAAATACTAAAAAACATACGCGAGGACTGGTCGAGAAGTGGTCCCCTTGGGGCACGCCGGTATCGACACTGAATGGTTCCCCTTCAAAAGCCTACAAAACCAGTCAGCGACGTCATAGTTCCGTTGACACGACTACGCACAGGACGACTGCTGTCCCTTCGACGCGGAAGTGGCCCATCATTCTCAAACTTCCCAGATCGAAATCTATCTGCGTGATCGATACCGTAACCCTAGCACAAGTTTGTTCATATTGGAAATTAGACGAAGGCGAAGAAGAGACACACTCTGTCATACTGCAGTCCTCTATTTGGATGAGACGAAGCACCAGCACCGCCTCTCATGGCACCGCCATCTCTGGCCTGTCGTTGATTGGTCTCGGCCAATTCAGATGCAGAAAGACCGCTTTGCATACGCGCAGATAGTCCAGATGGACCTCCATTGCCAACAAGTTGCTTCCTGTGATTTCCAATGGGTACGCTGTTCGGTCCAGAAGCGGAGGACGGAGGTGGGCGAGAATAATCGTTGAATCGACCACGACGTCCCTAGAGATAAGTCAAGACGACGACAAGCAAGTTCACGACCTCCAGCACTTACACCTCTCTCGAACATATGACCACCGCGTTCTTCCCGCCATCCACCATTCTCCCTTCCACGGTTTCCAAGGTGTGGCGGTGGTGACCGCTCCAGGTTCCCCCCACGTGTACCAGGGCCAAAGACTGATTGGGGGATGGGTGATCTATCCTCATCCTGGTCCACCGAAGAATGCATCGCTCGTGGCCCGCGTGGAGCATACGTCTGGCCTGAAGGATATCCAGATCCAACGGATTTATCCTCATTCTCAGGCCTTCGAATGTCCAAGGAGGGATCCATCTCAGTCCCTGTATACGTTGGCTCACGAGCCATGTTCTCTTCACGAACCATCATCCCCTCTACCTTCTCTTCCTGAGCAGCCTTGGGAAAACGCCTCATTTGGAGATTATAGTCCAGATCTTTCCTGAGGCCCTCTTGTGGATCCGAATTAAATTGCGCCATATCGGCATTCCTTGGTCGCCGAAAAGCAGATTCTGAATCTTCACGATCATAGTTGTCTTCGAGGTTTCGACCGTGTCCGTAGGGTCGAGAACGAGAACCAAACGATACATTACCATGTTCCGGTCCCTGGGCATCGTGCAATGCCACGGATGGTTGCCCATCCTGGTCGTTGATACGAGAAAATGAAGCACCATCTGGAGGAGGCCGACCATGACGATCACGTGGTCGATTTGATACTTCGAACTGAGTAGCCTGGGGTGGCAACGGCGGCCGAGCGCGACCTAGGTACGATGACGACCGACCAAGCCACAAAGGTCAAGAGAGAGACGTTTCCAAAGAAAATGAAAGGAAAAGCAGGCAAGACGTCGGTCAAGTAGATGGAAGAGGGGTTTGGAATGGTACGTACGTTGCTCAGATGGAGATGCATTTTCCATATCATCAGGTCCATCTGTCCGTTCTAAGTGCCTGACCTGGCGATATGGACCATTCTCTATGGCTTGTACGGACGCTTCAAACAAGGACGATTTCTCATCTAGGCCTTCACGTCTTTGCTGAAGTTCGTACGGAGGTGGAGACCTAATGTCGTCAGGCACAAAGGGATCGTCCTCTTCCATGGGCCGATGCGGATAACTTTGCAGCTCGAGTGTTGGAAGCCGGGCAGACGGTATTCCAGGTTTTGAGATCGTTGTATTAGGCTGCTGTCCAAATCGTGATGGCCGGTCGCGTTTGCGTTGCGGGGGTGGGTGTAGCGATAATGGAGGCGGCGCAACTAATTGGATGTCGTTTGGTGACCTTCGTGTCCACGCAACTGTGGCAAAGGCCAACGTTGGGCATCTTGTGATTCATCGTATTGGATGTCGTTTGGTGACCTTCGTGTCCACGCAACTGTGGCAAAGGCCAACGTTGGGCATCTTGTGATTCATCGTGGCGCATGTGTGTGTCATGCTTGCCTGGAGGCAGCGATCTGTTCCCTATAGAGATTCAAAAAAAATAGGTGGGAAAGTTTAGGGGGAAAAAACATGGTTTTCGATACAACATGCGATAAAGGTGGAAAGGGGGAGGAAAGAAAAAAATGATCCGTAATGAGCGTCCTTGAAGTCGACAGAGTAGGAGAGGAGAGAGGCCGAGGAATATGGAACGGAGAACAAGAGCAACGGCACACGGTGAGCTGCCTCAATCAGGCCTGGCAAGACAAGCCTGGGCAGAAAAAACATCGACTCGCCCCGCCCGCGGAATACTAATGCCACCGTGGCCGTGCCCGCATACGGAGGGGGGATAGAGGAGGTATGGGATGAGGCGGACAACGTACTAGAATCGGGCATGTTTTGGCTCTCTTCACGCATCGGCTGATCTCTTTCACGGCGACCCCTTGCTGTTCCGTTTCGCGGTAACATAGGCGGTCTGTTGTCGTTGAAAGACGTGTCATAAGGTGTCTCATGATAGTTGCGCGAGTGACGACGAGACTCTTGGTAGGCGTTACTTTGATCCCAGCTGTCTCGAACCAGATATGAGCCTAATAATGGATCACGGTCTCTATATATCGAGGAATCTGCATCAGTATTGCCATTCCGGCCACCACGTGCAGTACGCGGGGGACGAGTAGGCTTAGAGTCTCGACCACGAGAAGCAACCTGTGAAGACATGGGCAACGGGGAGAGAG
This sequence comes from Macrolepiota albuminosa, assembly GCA_027475525.1. Taxonomy (NCBI): domain Eukaryota; kingdom Fungi; phylum Basidiomycota; class Agaricomycetes; order Agaricales; family Agaricaceae; genus Macrolepiota; species Macrolepiota albuminosa. The sequence goes on along the minus strand of JAMWFC010000067.1, from coordinate 55,954 downwards.
ATCTGGGGCGCTCACGAGCACGCGGTGAGGCTTCAGGAGATGGCGTAAATGCTTGACCTGATCGTGAGTTAAAACGTGGATTCACGTCTTGGCGATTTCGATGGGGTCTGTCATTAGTATTACCACTAGAATTTGCGTTATCTGGTTCAATTCCTGGACGATAATGACGGTCACTATAAGACATCGTGGTTACATTTGTGGGAGCGATTATTTGCGAATCTGTAACATGGTTATGATCAAGTGGCTGTGTGCGCCTAGAGTGTCGAGTGGGTTCCTGAGACTGAGAATGGGAGTTATCAGATCGTCGTGGACTCGAAGACTTGGCTCCCAAGAACGAGTCACTACCGCGACGACGACGAGCGCTGTCGCCACGGAGGTGCCTACTAGGTGAAGAGGAAGAAGAGTTGCTCACGGGACGAGTCCAGGTGGATTCATGGGTCCGCACGTTGTAATAGTAGGTTCCTCCTGATCCGCTTCGCGCTTCACGAGTTTCCCAACCACGAGGTAGAGGTGGAAGCTCATTCTCTGAAGCAAGACCTTTTCCATTACCTGTAGTAGATACGGTCGATGTCGAAGTTCCATGAACCTTGCTGTGTTGAGACTCACTACGACCTGACGTCCGTGTTGGTGCTGACATTGCTGTTGCCTCAACGATAGAAGGGTGGGAAGGGGGCAGGAAAGGCACATTCGCCACAACTGGTTTTGGAGGGAGAGCATGAGTTATCCTTGGAGCCAAAGTAGGCTGCGGAGAACGGCGGCCAGTGCTGCTGTTTCTGCGAGGCGTTCCTGTTTTCGAGGAGGTAACTGTGAAGACTGTGAGCTTGTTGATGAATCTTCTGGCTGAAGCCCGCTGGGAGTCGCGGTTGAAGCTGCATCGGTAACTGTGAAGACTGTGAGCTTGTTGATGAATCTTCTGGCTGAAGCCCGCTGGGAGTCGCGGTTGAAGCTGCATCGTCGGCGCCTATGGAACGTGGCGCGACATTGACTTCGCTGTTTTCCATTTCCACAGCGGTTCCTTCTGCTCTTCCTGCTGATACAGATAGAATTCCTGTGATTCCTCTTCGTCACCAAGTGAAACTGCGTCTTCAGTTCCTTCTGCTCTTCCTGCTGATACAGATAGAATTCCTGTGATTCCTCTTCGTCACCAAGTGAAACTGCGTCTTCAGCATCATCGTTGTCACCGGCAGCTGAGCGGGCATAACCATTTTTACCAGCGTCCTGATTTTTGCTTTCCTCTTCTTCTGCGCCCCAGTCTAGAACATCGTTCTCGTCCTCCATCGTGGTCGTGTTGGGTAAAAGAAAAGAAGAGAGATAGTACAAAGGACAGTGACGGAGACTGTGGGAAGTTTGATGTTGTTTTGGTTTGAGCTCCGCTTAAAAATAAACTGTTCCAATCGACCGTGACTGGCGTGCTTGACGTGCTGTACACTGTCGGTCGCGTATTCTCTAAACTTTCTCAACTGATTCATTAAGCTGGCTTTTTTTCTACGCCAGAGGCTTGCTTATAATACGATGATTCTCCCGACGAGTGTCTCTGAGGATGGAAACATGCACCGCAACTCTGGTAGCTTGACCCAGCGCATTCCTGCCATCTTCAGGCGGCTACATCGCTTTCATCAGATGGTGTGTACTATATCTTACCTATATTACCTGTGTCTCAAGAATTATGCAGGATTTTGAACTTGCAGCGTGGCAACTCACATATCTTTGCCTAGCACCTCGGAGAGTGTGAGTGTGAGCTTCATTTGGCCGCACATGCTTGCAGCGTGGCAACTCACATATCTTTGCCTAGCACCTCGGAGAGTGTGAGTGTGAGCTTCATTTGGCCGCACATGCGAGTATAAATTGACCATGAACATAGTTATCGAAATGTCTATTTCCATAAACGTTTGTCGCCCGTTCTCATACCTATGTATGACTTGACGTCGATCTAGAAACCAAAAATACGTGGGCACGAGACGACCCCGCTATTCTTGTCTTGCTATCTGCATGTCTTTGTGGTGCGCCAGTTTCCCCGAGCCCTAAAATTGCTTGCTGAGATACGTTGGAAGTCGCTGCTGTTGCATGGTCGATTGTGTATTCATATGGCATCTTTGACACCCTCAAGCTTGCCCTTCTTATGATACTGCGAGATTATCTCTTGTCCGGTTTCGTTATTGCCACCGTTATATGGTCATTCATAATCCTTCAAGACGTGTTTTGGGAATTAACAAGCACCTTAGGTTCGTTTCGAATCGTATGTTACTCTCTCCGCCATCACATACGTCGCCCGCCGATTCCCAGGTTGAGTGGGGCTATGCGTTTGATGTTCACACAAATGCATTCTTTCCTTTATACCTTGCTCTTTATCTTGCGCAGCTCTTCCTGCTTCCCATAATATTCAAGGACAATTGGGTCTGCCTTTGGGTCGGAAATACTCTCTATCTGGCTGCGTATGTCTCCGTCCATTTCTGTCTCGTAATAACATCGTCACTGATGTGTATCTGGCTTGCAGATTCGCTCAGTATACATATGGAGTTTATCTTGGTCTAAATGGTATGCTTTACTTGTGTTTAGGACACTGCCTGTCCTTTGCCTGACACAAATTGCAGCTTTACCGTTCCTCATTCGCTCAGAGCTGCTTTTGTCTCCTCTCCTTCCATTGTTTACCGCCTACATAATATCTCTTCTCGGCTTTAATGTCGCGAAAGGCGTGCTCGGTGTATACTTTGGCTCATAGCCGCAAAATAATATGTATATCTACCATTTACATTGAGTTTTTCAGATTGGTCAGTGCTCTAGAATTCCCACTTCGCCAGAGTTTGCCTTCCGCTTCTGAATAAAGCTGACTATGACAACGTACATGATTCACGACAGCTATTGCAGTGTGGGTATGTTCACAACTCGAAGCACATCTTTCGTATTGATATAAGAAAAATGGGCAAAGTACATGGCATAAATCGAGTCTTGAAAGCTTGACCAGTATAGCCTGTGCTTTGAATATGCAACACCAATGTGCATCCCACACTTCCTATTCAATGCTGCGACTCCCAAACCGAGAACGGGGAGCAACGACAGAAATAGTGTTGACATCACATCTTTTTTTTAATTCTGTAATTACTGACTCCCAAACCGAGAACGGGGAGCAACGACAGAAATAGTGTTGACATCACATCTTTTTTTTAATTCTGTAATTACTTACTAGATCTCGTGCTGCGCGGGTCCACGCCTGATAAAAACAAGCGCGCTTAAGCGGATTGACGATTTTGATCATCTCAGTTGTCACGTTTTGCGACAGACAATTGCAAGCGCTTCTCCTTGTCTTCCTCTTTTATCGCCCATCGTCCCTTTCTACTCGTCGACAACTCCGTCTCCCAATACGAGTATGAATTCCCATGTAGATAAGGCGATTGCGCAGATCGAGGACAGGATTGAGGGCAACCACAATTCAACTAGTATCGACTGGACTCAGCATACCCTCGAAGACGGAAGTGTCGTTAGCACACAAGAGCGGGTCGTCAAGGATGTACGTTGGCCGTTTCCCCCTAGAATGCCTTGCGACCGATAAAACTCAAACGAGCAATCGCCACATAGGTTCAAGCTCCAGCGATGCAGATACCCTCCAGTGAACAGTTCTTTCACCGCAATGGCGAAGATCAAACTAAGCCGGATATCGCGTTTCTGAAGAACCACTTCTATCGCGAAGGGAGGATAAGCGAGGAGCATGCATTGTGGATATTGGAGACGGCGACCGAGCTCCTGCGGAAGGAGCCTAACGTGTTGCAAGTGGATGCGCCGATAACGGGTACGTTTTTTTCTCTTTTTTTGCGACCAATGCAGTTCTCATGACATTTCCTATAGTTTGTGGGGATATTCACGGGCAATATGTGAGGAATCCGCAACCAGCTGTATTAACCCCATGTTTCATCTATCTTCGTCCAGTATGACTTGATGAAACTTTTCGAAGTCGGCGGGAGCCCTGCATGTATTAACCCCATGTTTCATCTATCTTCGTCCAGTATGACTTGATGAAACTTTTCGAAGTCGGCGGGAGCCCTGCAGATACAAGATATTTATTCCTCGGTGATTATGTCGATCGAGGGTACTTCAGCATCGAGGTACGGATTCATTGTATTTCGCAGCAATACACCACTGAAATACCGCTGCACAGTGCGTGCTTTATCTATGGTCCTCAAGATTTGGTACCCGGACACTCTGTTCTTGCTACGCGGTAACCACGAATGCAGACATTTGACAGACTATTTTACCTTCAAACTCGAGTGTATGTGCTTGTTCTCATAAACTTCCGTGCACTCCTGATCGACATGCGTAGGTAAACACAAATACTCCGAACGCATCTACGAGGCATGCATAGAATCATTCCCGTGCACTCCTGATCGACATGCGTAGGTAAACACAAATACTCCGAACGCATCTACGAGGCATGCATAGAATCATTCTGTGCGCTCCCGCTCGCTGCTATCATGAACAAACAATTTCTGTGTATACACGGAGGTCTCTCCCCGGAGCTCAACACCCTTGATGATATCCGTGCTGTACGCATATTCTTTGCTTAAGCAATATATGTTTTCACCATCTATAGATTGATCGCTTCCGGGAACCACCGACCCATGGTCTAATGTGTGATATTTGTGGGCCGATCCAGTAGAGGATTTTGGCAACGAGAGATCTACAGAAAGCTTCATGCACAACCACGTCCGCGGCTGTTCCTTCTTCTTCACGTATGTTGAGTTCCTCCCCCCAAGGCAACAGAAAGCTTCATGCACAACCACGTCCGCGGCTGTTCCTTCTTCTTCACGTATGTTGAGTTCCTCCCCCCAAGGCAAAGATTCTGTGATTGACACGAAGCACGCAGGTATCAGGCGGCATGTCAGTTCCTCGAAAGAAACAATCTCCTCTCTATTATTCGAGCGCACGAAGCTCAAGATGCTGGGTACGTTTTGGTTATCAGCCTCAATGTGAGTGTTGACTTTTGAATTATACTACAGATACCGCATGTACCGCAAAACGAGAACGACGGGCTTCCCGTCAGTAATGACAATCTTCTCCGCCCCCAATTATCTGGATGTATACAATAATAAGGCCGCGGTCTCAAGTACGAAAGCAACGTCATGAACATCCGGCAGTTTAATTGCACCCCGCATCCTTATTGGCTACCCAATTTTATCTCAAGTACGAAAGCAACGTCATGAACATCCGGCAGTTTAATTGCACCCCGCATCCTTATTGGCTACCCAATTTTATGGACGTTTTCACCTGGAGTTTACCTTTTGTCGGAGAGAAAAGTGCGTGGTCTTCTGAAGCATGAAACAGATCCCTCTAATTATTCGGCTAGTCACCGATATGTTGGTCGCGGTGCTCAACACGTGCACTAAGGAAGAGTTAGAAGAGGGCGATGACGAGGCTACAGCAGTGTCGCCAACATCATCCATTGCAGAAGAAGACTCGTCGGAGCGTAGAAGGGTCATCAAGAACAAGATCATGGCTGTCGGACGGATGGCTCGGGTCTTCGCACTACTCCGGTATGTCAATATTTCCGCTGTCACCTGCCCCATTTAACGAGTATTTTTTCACAGTGAGGAATCCGAGAAGGTGTCTGAGCTTAAGGCTGTGTCAGGATCTAACAAGCTTCCTTATGGAACGTTGGCCTCTGGCACAGAGGGTATAAAGGATGCTATTAATGGCTTTGATGACGCGTAGGTGCCTTACAATTTTCCTAATATCCGTATCGTAATTCTCCTTTCACAGTCGCAAGTCAGATATCGAGAACGAACGCCTTCCTCCCGAACTCTTTGATGCCGATTCAGAAGAAGGCAAAGCCATTTTATCATCACAGCCAGCCTCCCCCTCCGATAACCCCGACTCTCAGCCCCAACCTGTGTCTGCCAATGGCGTCACTGCCGGCCTCAAAGAGGCAATATCCTCCGGTGCTCTCACGCAGATTGACACTTCGCTAGCATCGCCAAATACACCGTCAGCGGTGTACTCGCCCACGAGCCCAACGAGTCCGGGCGGATTTAAACGCGGGCACTCGAGGCAAGCTAGCTTAGGAACCACTATGACAAGCCCCAGTACACGCAGACGGAGCTTGGAGAGCACAATGTCGATGATTGCTGGGGTTTTGGATGGCAAGGAGCCACCCTCGGAGCAGGAGGAGCAGTCGGCCTTCGATCCTCCGCCTAATACTCGTTAGTCCTTGCTGTTGATAACGCAGTCCTCATTGGCGATGTGCAACAAGGGGGTGAGCTGTCGCATTTCTCTCTAATTCGTTTTGGAATCGCCTAGCTCCTCATTTTTCGGTTTTCTGTCATTGAATTATGACGCGGATATTCTTATGTGATACAACCTTCCACTCAGATACTTTACCACATTCACCCCGAATTGTCTTCTTTAGCTAGTTTATCGACCTTTCTCTGCTTTCTCGTCTATTACTTTACTGTCCATAAAAACAACTCGAGGCATCGAAGGATTCAACGAGTGCAGTGAGATTAGCCGCAGGACTCTGCGAGGCATAGATCACCGTCAAATGCGTATTTGAGATAGCTCTGAGTGTGTGCTTTTGTTCTACATCGTGAGGGGCAGCATCCTCGTGGATTCTGGAAATTTGCCTGGAATAAACGTTAACTGTGTGTGCTTTTGTTCTACATCGTGAGGGGCAGCATCCTCGTGGATTCTGGAAATTTGCCTGGAATAAACGTTAACTGAATATGGCAATGCATTTGGAGGCGCTCATGTCTCCACCTAAAAGAGGCAAGTTGAAAGAAAAGGTAACGTCATTATAATATTAGTCTAGATCTATATCAACTCTCACACAATTCCGTTTGCTTCATTTTCTGCTTCGACTTCCCACAAGCGGCAGTGCGACCCTTGCTTATTCTGGTCTATGTCCACAGTAACAGACTCTTCCGTGTTTCAAGACATCTTCTCCTCGTCCTCGTCATCAGCCATCTGGTCAGACAAGTCTCGCACGTCATACTATCTCCGATTTGAATCCGCTCTTGCCACGGTCCAAGCACGTCTAGGGATCATTCCACGCACGGCAGCTAGTGCAATTGCGGAAAAATGTGATGTCGACTTGATTGACATGGAGGAGCTGAAAACGGAAACCCGTAAAATCGGATATCCCGTGTTGCCAGTCGTGAAGCAGCTTGTGCGATTAGTGAATGAAATCGAACCTGGTCTGGGAGAGTGGGCTCATTGGGGAGCCACCACACAAGTACGCAATTGTACATATGATAGAGAAGTTACTATGCCGTAACATATTATCAGGATGTAACAGACACTGCGACGGTCCTCCAACTGCGTGACACGTGTGATCTGGTCTCTAAGTCATTCGAGAACATAACTTGCATCCTTCGAAAACTTGCGCGTACACACGCATCTACTCCGATGGCAGCCAGGTCTAATTTGCAGCAGGCCGTGCCTATTTCCTTCGGTTTCAAACTGGCACGTTTACTCGCCACTTTTGAACGCCACGCAACTAGACTTTCAGAGATCCTTCCGCGCCTGCTAGTTGTAGAATTTGGAGGGGCAGCTGGGACGCTCGCTACCATTTCAGATTCAGGTGTTGCATTACAAGTTCAGGAGGAACTCGCCAAAGAACTGGGTTTAAACGTTCCAGAAATTGCATGGCATACAGAACGGGACCGAATTACGGAAATTGGTTCCTTCTTCGCGATGGTAGCTGGAACGTGTGCCAAGTTTGCGTTCGATGTAAAACTGCTTATGCAAACAGAAGTTGAGAAGTTTCTGAACCATATTATGCCCATCGTGGATCGAGTAGCACGATGCCCCAGAAAAGGAACCCAATATCGAGCGTATATATCACAGCAATGAGCAGTACGGTGAAGCAGTTGAGTGCTGCCCTGTTCGACGCAATGGTCGAGGACCACGAACGAAGTACTGGACCTTGGGAAATTGAGTGGATCGTCCTGCCCCAGATATGCACAATGACCCATGCGATCTTGACGCACACCCAAGAGATTCTGGATGGACTTGAGGTTCACCCTGAAGCAATGAGAAAAAACCTGGATAAAACGAAAGGAGCGATTACAAGCGAAGCAGTAATGATGCAGCTGGGAAAATTGATTGGTAGGCAGGTCGCTCACGATCTCATCTACGACCTCTGTCACAGGGCAGCCCAAGAAGATCGGTCGTTGGTGGATCTTCTCTCCGAGAACGAGGTTGTCTTGAATACTGGCGTAACAAGGAATGAACTGGAATCGTGGTGCCGTTGGTGGATCTTCTCTCCGAGAACGAGGTTGTCTTGAATACTGGCGTAACAAGGAATGAACTGGAATCGTGGTGCGATCCCGCTAACTACATGGGGTTGAGTAAGGAAATGACCCTCCGAGTAACAAACCCTGACAGATCGTGTGCTATTACATGACTGCACAATGACAACGGAAATGAATATAGCTAGGTTTTTTCAGAAGCTGCTGTGAATGAACGAAGATAAAGACACGCGTGGGAGATCAGAGTTTCAAACCTTTCCACTATTATGCTAGTCCCGTCATCGCGAACTCGCGAATGACACAATCCTCGCACTTTAAAATGTAACTTCGGAGGTTCGATGACATATACTAACTTCCTCTGCGAATGAACATCGGATCCCATTTGTATATCATGTCTCCTGGCCGGCGACCTCTCGATTTGCTACTCTAGATCAAATTATGGTATCAACCAACTCCGGCCTAACCATAGCTTCGTGTCACCCTCTATATCCTACTGAAGTTCGTAGCATATATCTGGTGAACCTCACCCATTGGCAACCTATTGGCACCCTTTGTTCTTGACCTCAAAGTCGCATCAGATAGCACAGTATCCCAGGATCAGACAACAGAAGAGAAAATCATGAAAGACAGGGACTTGAACCTCGTGTATTCATGGCTTTGCTTGACCTTCACACCTCCCGGGTTGATCATACTGCGGTGTGCTATAGACTTGCTGCTGGGGATAAAAGACATAGCATGCCTTGCAAATACAACATTTTCGGGGCCGCTTCCTTGGTTGACAATGTGCAAGTTTGATCATTGTGGCTCGCGCCAGGAACGTACTTTGAGGGTGTAAGTTCCATCCGCTCCACTACCACCTACCTTTCAACATTTCGGTTCCTTGAAAGAAGACCATATGACTCTTGAACATCAATATTCTCGCAATCATTGCATCGAAATCTCCGCTCTATAGTCGAGCTAGAAGTGGCATGAAATTTCTGTAATTCTATATTTAGGCTCATCTCCTTTCTAGCACCACAGATAAGGTATTCATACGACCATGAGGCCCCGGCTACCGTTCTCCCGATGGACGTGAACATTCTCGCCACGCCAAGCTTAGAATATCCGTGGCTCTTGTATCTGTCATCAGAGATGCACTATGTTGCATAAATCGCACTTAGGACCGTGTTCAACCAGGTTTCTGAGCATACCAATTGATGACGCTTGTGAAACCTTGAATCCGTAATCCAAATTTATCCACTGACGCGCGCATGAGGATGGCCTAAAGAACACTGTTTGATCATTGTGATATGTGGTGAGAATCATATCCACTGGACATGCGACCCTTTTTTATCTGTCAATCACGGCTTGTCATGTCATCGCACGACTTAAGAGAATCCACACCGCCGCTCAATCTACATGGCATGGTCACAAGTGCAGCGTTTTACGGAGAAATACTTTGAGTATCCTGGCCCAGATGAAAGGTAGCGTTTTGATTGACTCATGATTAACCTCCGTTCACTACCGCATTATCCATTCAATGTGATGTCCATCAGCTCAACATGACACTCAGTCCGTTGACTAATCACAAGTCTCGTGAAACATGCCTTCGCCTTTCCACAGCTTGTGTATGTTCTTGTCCGTATACACGCACTCGTTACCAGCATGAAAGTCTACCAGCTTAGATCTGCAACTCCTTTGTCCCAGAAAAGTTGATAAGAGTTACTCGTGGCTTCTGTCCATGTCGCGCCAGCCCCAAGGATACCCACTGGCATTGAACCCCTTATTTTCGCTCCATCTCGGCTATGTGCCCGATATCGTTTGAATTCTGGAAAAGCAGTGGCCCCTGTATTTGCTCCATCGTTCTTTGCAATCCGGCTTCGTTGGAAGGAGAAAATATCACATGGTAATCTTTTTGGCCAACGAATTCGTTTTATTTTACTCTCCACTTTGAGCGTTCTACGACACTCGAATTTCGGTCGGCATGAGTACGACCAAGGCCTTTTTTTCAAGAGTAATGCACCGCACCCTTTCACGATGCGGCTCACAGCGCCACCTTTAAGTCTCTGGATGAATGACGCGGCTTTCATCATCAAAACATGTGTCTCTGGCCTTGCAACAAACAACCCTCGTGAGATCAGATGCCCCAGCAAAAGGGCATAACCAGAGCAATAAAATTTGTCTGGGTGAAACACTCCTGATGCAGTCCTGCGAGATGGGAGATCGCAAATCACCTTACGTACGCGTCGTCTCGTCTGTCCAGAGAGCTCGAACGGTCGAATATCTCTGATACGTTTGTAACTCAAGCCTCAGAGTTCGAAAGGGCGATAATTTCACAAGCGTTGAGTGTGAACAGCCGAGAACTCAACCCTACAAATTATTTTTGTCTCAAGATCGTCGATAACATCGATTTGGGCGATCTTTCGCTCAGATCTAAATACATACAATGAAAGAATCAGGGGAGCCACGCCGCCGGAAGCCGCGATGTTCTCCGTATCATTTCTGTCGACATCGCAATGACCCGGAGAGAAGATCAACACAACGAAAACAGACCGTCTGGGTATACACGTATCACCTCGACAAGGCCCAGTTGAAATAAAAATAAAAACCCGGACACGTGTAACGTCCATAGTGTGGGGTGGGTGGTGGGCGCAATCGGGAACTCTCCGTGTTATTTATGTTTATGTGGACGGGGGTTATAGCCAGCCATCGGGGCTTCTCTTCCGGAGTGGAAGTGGGAGCCAAGGTTTCTTGGTTTTTCGGTTGGTCTGACTGGATGATAGGCCAACTTTACGGATTTTAGACAGTCTAGGGGTTGTGTGACATCAATAAGTCGTCACAATATTTTGAGAAACAGAAAGGGATCATACTTTCTCAATCCCACCGACGCTACGATCAGCGCTAGCGCAGCAGACCCTCCAGACATGATATAGAATGCGTAAGCGTGTTCCTCAAGATGGCTTGTCAACTTGAAAAAAATATTCAGCGGCGCCGTATGGAAATTGAGAATTGAAATTGGTTTACATTCATTCCGAAAAGTCCCCCGATTAATGCACCTGCGCCCACACCCATCGTGACAATGGACACCTAGAAAACTCAGTCAAATGTCTTAGAAATATGGATTATATCGTACCTGTAAGTCAAGGGCAAGCAGAGCATTACGATTAGAATCTAGTATTAGTTCCACTATTTCTTGAGTGGATTGTACATTGCTCTGTGCCGCTGTTAGTGAAGTCTTGCAGCGGTTGTGAAAGACGTACTTGGATATTCTCCGCTTCTGTTACCACTTCCTCCACTTGTTTTGAGAAGGACTCTAACAATACCTCTAATTCCTCGTGATTTTGAAATTCTCGAACGATTCCCTTTTTCTTATCAGTCAGGTACATGGCATTCATGTCGTCGTCTAAACGGTCATTCGTCAAAAATACCTGTAATAGATGATGTGTGGTGACTCCAATTACCTTGGCGTAAAACTTCCTCTAAAGCCTCTTCGATCTGTCAAGTGTTTAGCTTGCTTTTTCTGGACCTATGGAAGCGGACATACCAAACTGGCTCTGTTCTGGAAACTGGTCAATCTCCTGGAGTAATGGAGCAAGCGCTTGAATCTATCGTGATCGATGTTATCATCTAGTTCTGCCAGCAGACCACCGACTAAGTTGCGAATGAAGACCATCTCGGCCTCGAGAGCACTTAAGACAGATAGGAGAATGGATTCTAGAGCCCTGGGAAATTTATGAACGTCATGTGAAAGTAAAACTCAAAGATCAGTTACCTAAATTCGTAGGGAGACGCAGAACCTTTAGACTTCAGGTTGTGCTGTTTTTGGGGCGTTAAATGAAACCAGAGAGGGGAAACAGTGGAGCTCTAACCTCCAAATGGTAAAGGAACACAGAATGAAGTCGTGAATCAGCGGAGCCATAGGTATCAAAGAGGATGACAGCATCAGACTTTACAAGAGCTCGGATATGGAGAATGTTAATCTAAAGCTATAAAGGTCAGTCAATAGCACTTTTAGCGGCGCAGAGACGCACTAATATAGCTTCCTTTCGTACAAGTATAGTTGGAACAAGATTTGGGACTCGGGAATCGATTTTGCGCAAATCACGAGGCTTCACAATCCTGTTAGCCAAGGTCAGGATGAGGGACGAATTGATATTTCTCACGTTCAAACCGTGTTCAGAGCTGAGATCGGCTTTTTTGAATTGGCCTGATATTGTCTTCACATTACCTAGGGAAAGAAGGTTACATTGCAAAATCACCCTGAGCGAGTCAAACTGACCTGCGGCATCCAGAATGGTACCTATAAGGCATTGAGCTCCAAAGAAGGATACCATAGGCGTATTACTCACAGCGCAGCATGAGGTCCGTTGGCTGACGGCCTTTCATGACCTTCTCAAGAATTGCAGCCTTCGTTGCATCATCCTGCAGCTGATCAATAGGCTGGTGCTCGTCAGGACGTTTCTTCGGACTCCAAGATATAGCCCGAAGCAGTAATTGACTCGTCCATGATCTATTCCTTGTTCCTAACAAAAGACATGTGGCCTTGGGCCTGTAGAGCATCGTGTAACATCGTTGACCTATATAATAGCGCAGGTTCGGGGCAGCAACCCTGCGAAGTTCTCGCATTACATGACTGGAAGCTTTAGCGCAGAACCCTGTATGCATGCGCAAGATAGAAGCCCTTGGGAAGCGCGCTGACGAGAAGCGCAGCGCCAGGAAATTTCAGCCCAGCTTGATCGCGTGACTCACATGACCGTAACGAGTCACGCTGTTACGGCAATATGACCTTGCCTCCTGGAATCAGAAAACATTCGATCCTGGATGTGCCTTTATTTTAGCGTTTCATCTCTGAGATTTACCCCATGGACGGCTATTTGATCCGTTACCCCACCTTTTGCCAAACTTATGTCGACCCAATGTAAATATCGATTCATTCATCACCCCTTACCTTCCAGAGTTCACATGTTCACGAGGTTTCTTTCCCCTGTCGGACCTGGAACGTTGCCACAAAAATTGCTGGCAATTCTCACTGATCGGACATGCCTGTTTCTGGCTAACAGATGATGACAAGATCTGACATCTGCTTTGGTTCTTCTTTCTGGGCTACACTCGTCACATAAATTTATTACATACCCAGCACCTGCCGGGTCCTTCTCTATTGCCTCTCCTCACTTATAACATGCACTAGACCCGTTATCTCCTCCTCTTCTCCTTGCTACCATGTCTGAAACTCGAAGGCTCTTGGAAGCCGCTGCTGCTCTGTCGTATCTTCTCCATAAGGGCGGGGTCCCCCATGCTTTCTATGGGAATGTCCTGATTGCAGTTCTATCCAAAGCTCCTCAGGCCTATGCAAGTCATACATTGTTTGCCCAGAGTTCATGTCCTTACACTTGATCTTCAGGAGATCTTCTGTATAGTCGAGTATGGTCATACGCACCCGTTTCGGCGCGTTCGTGATGCACTTGCGAACAACGTTGACTTTACAACGACAAATTCACCATGGACCAACAGGTTGGTTTCTACCTAGTTTACTCGGTCCCCGAACCTTATACATGTCTAGACTTCACGCCACATACCGTCGATTAATCCCGCCCATTGATGTAAGCTATCCTTCACGACCTCTAACGTTCTATTACATCCCGGGTCTGCCACCAGATTGAGATACTGGCCGCCGGAGAGTCAGGACCTCGCCATTTGGACGACATGACTGTGATGAAACTTGAAGGTGTCCCTTTCCTTACGATATCAGAGTTCATTCGAGCAAAGCTGAAGACATGGATCATGTACGTATTGCTTGTGTCTTGCTGTGATGGATCCATCTCAATTTAGCTTCCTAGCCGTGGTGCGGAAGGTGATGCTCAAGATATTGCTTACGTGCTTTCTCGCTATTGGAACAGGGTGGATATCAATCGAATACCTGAACAAGACATGGGTGTATTTGTTGCTCGGAACTCGTCTGTGGCACCTGCGTGGTCAGCGATCAGGAGAAAATACGGGATGCGCTAACGCGATGTGGATAGGAAAACCCGAGGATTTGCATGAATGGGGGGATCTTGGACCGTTTGGGGTCAGTACGTTATCTCTTGCGAAGACTGATGGATGGATCCAAGAGATGCCAAGTCATGACGACGGTGTTGCACACTTTGTGCGCTTTTGCACTCTTTTCCCCAAGGTGTGCACATGTAACATACTAAATATAACCTTTCAAATGTTTTCATAGTCGAGCACCACATATCAGCGCCTAATGACCTTGGAACTTGGATCTTCAGTGTTGTAATGATCTCCTTATCGGCTACCAAAAATGGAATGTATTTCTATCATCTTTTGGATGATGACTCAATTACATTAGTAACGTATGCTTTCCGTGGCAGAGTTTCTCCTGTTCAGATTACAAGTTCCCCGAACCTTAGTATAGAAGATGTCATTCAGGCTGTCTGCTGCGTTTCATGTCCCAAAATTTCTCTCATCGAAGACGATATCTTATTCCGGGAGAGGCTTCTCCCGGCCAGCCCATACTGTTCTCATGGTGTTATCAGGTCAAAATCTCTCACCAGGTGACGAGTGATACGCAATATCAAAAAGATTCAGCCATATAAATAGCCCTATCTGCCTATTATAACTGCTGTCAACCACGATGGCCTGAAAGCAGTTATTTCGGACTACTTGTGTATTTGTCGCGATAACAAGTTGGCCGCGACGGCAGCGTATCACGGACGAGCTTCTAGCCGTATGACACCATGTGCATGATAAATACCCAAGACAATAAGTCCGAGAGCTCGCAGGCTGTCAAAACAGCGCTGGGGAGTTCCGACTGTGGGATCCAGAGCTCCAAATCAAAGATATCGGGCAAGTCGGTGGACGCACAAATAGTCCATGCTGAGAATAGAACATTCTAACTTCGTGATGATTCGGAGCTTGAGCTCGAGCAAAAGTGGATGTGGACAGGCTTCGGTCGAGCATAGAAGGTCTAATATACACAGGCTTCCAAGAGTCTATATCGTTGAAATAGTCTAAAAGTACGGTACAATAAGAGCAACAAGAAGTTTTATGAGGCAATGAACTTTCCGACAAACCTGCCACAAAAAAAATCAAATCAATAACTGAGATTCCAGTGATCGGACTTGTGGTCTGGGCTGACCGATAACCATCATGGAAGCAAAAGACAAGGCAGAATTACGCGTTATATGCAATCGAAAAACCTAGAACTATTCGCGGTTCGGAGGCAACAGAACTTTGTTCAAGGTAACGTCATTCAGTTGTCCAACAGGAGCAATATCTCAAATCTTAGGGCCCACGGTAACCCGCACTACAAATCCGAAACGACTATCACCGGTTTGAATGAAAAATACATACCACTTCACATTTACTCGTATATTATGTTCATTGACCCATTGCGCCGCGGAAACTTGATAGGAGCACCACCATAGGGTACGATCTTTTCTCGTTGATCGAGACAATCCCCGAGTTCTGAGTAGCTCGGGCTTCGAAATAGCCACCAACTTGCATGCGCGGAAGAGATCCGTACCGATAGGGTCCGGAGATGCCTAATTTACGGTGACCGCGCGTGTACATCATTTAGCAAGCACCCGATTGACTTGCTTCAGAGCGCCTGACGAAAACGTTAATCTCCTCGAAAACAGGGGGCACCCACGGGCCGTTGGAAGTTAAACAAGCAAGAGGAGCATTCGGCATGACTGGAGTTACCCATCTGATAAGCTTGTGATAAAGAAGATGATTACGACCGCTAGCTGCTATGATGAGAAAATACGGTGATTAGACAATGAGCGGACGGAATGTACGAGACGGGAGAAGTGACGCGATAGTTTGCTTTATCAAACGTCTTTGCTTGACAAAATGCTTTAGCGTTAGTCGACGCGTCAGACTTGATTGTTGGGGCCGCAATCTGCGCCTTAGGTTTCGATTTTCGTTTACCACATCCTCAGCATGCTTTCTATCAATAAAGCTTCTGATTCGCTTGTCAACAAAAAGGACGTCATATACAGTTTGCGACATCGCTCGCTAGGAGCGAAGCTACGGTTCCACCCCTACGATATAACGTTGCCTGGAAAAGGTAACATTAGATAGCTTGACGCGGGTGGAGTTACTAATGGATCTGACCAAGGTGTGATGTAGTCAATGCAATCATGCTTTCTAAGTAATGGCATTACAAAGAGCATTGTTGACCAACACGCAGATGAAGACACAGAGTAGATTAGACACAAGGTTCACCATTGGGAGATGGTTGAAACGCGACAGCTTTGAATACATCAGTCAGATTACAGCAGATTCGGGGAAGTCTGCAGTCGGCAAACGTTTTTTGAGTTCGGATGTCCAGGTGGATTATCACAAAGTATGATCCCATTAGGTACCCTCATAGATAGCGTCGAGCAACGCCATCGAGTAACGAGGGCTACTGCATGACACTTTGAACCTTATAGAAGTGATCCTGCCATATGTGATCCTGACGACAGGTAAGTCATGAGAGGCTGACATAGCTTAATAGTACTCCATGGATCAGGAGAACAGGAGCGAACAATCCGCGCGATATCCGACGCTCAAACACAAACACCGTCCGAGGCAATTGAATCTGGAAAGGAGAAAAAACAAAAATTGGTCCAATCCAGGATCGAACTGGAGACCTTCTGTGTTCAAGGCAATGCCTTTGTAAGACAGAAATCATAACCACTAGACCATTGGACCTTGATAATATTGTACAAGGATATTGTAATACCGCTTCAGATGGCACGGAGATCAACGCCGCAGCTGACAGATGATTGATTTGATTTTGATGTCGTTCGTAAGGCCGCCGCGGCTGTGCTCAAAGTCTTGCTGTCCTCTGACAATGACTGCCAAAATGCCATGGCTGATCCTGCTGACCTTGGCATGCAGGTTTGTGGATCGAGTCTCTGCTGACATTGCTGCACGCCAGAAGGAGCTCCTTGTCTTTCCTGAGGATCTCAATTCGGAGTGGACATCCTGCGCCCCAGCGACCTTTAACTGGCGCTATGTAGGGCCCGACGTCCCTTTTTCCTTTTTCCTGGATCGTATAGATGTTGCCAATGATACCGCAACGTCGACGAGGCCGCTGCCAACGTTCACGGATAATCTCAATTCTAATGTCCGCAGCCTTCATCGTCGTGACGAATCTTTTTTTCGAATCGCATCGTCTATATCTCCCTTCGATAAACAGCTGAACGTGTCGGCTCTTTCTGTTCCTCCAGGAAGGTATAAGCTAGTTGCTATGATGATCTCCAACCCTCCGTACTCCAGCAATTCTTCAGTGTTTACAGTCAACGAAGGGAGCAGCACATCATGCCTGTTATCCTCTCCAACATCCTCTTCGACCTCCTCGACTTTTGCCTTGTCTTCGACGGCCACGTCGTCTGGCTTCGCATCAGTTACTTCCAGTGATGTGTCAGCAACCTCACCCACGGTCGTCCCAGTCGGCGGAGTTTCCAGTACTCCAGTCAACAAAGGTGCAATTGCTGGCGGTGTCGTCGCAGGAATCGCCGTGCTAATTGCAATAGCCGTATTCTACTTCTTTGTCATTCACCGCGGACGATCACGGGCACATAGCCGTGCTCCAGGAGGTCCGCATAGCCATGGTCCTGTCAAGGGTAGATTTAACACTGGTGCCTCTGGTGGCAGAGACGGAGGTGGACGCTGGGGTGGCCTTGCTTCTATTGACTCGCACATCCCACCGAACGAATCCAAAGTGCGACCATATGGGAACACAGGGCGTCAATCGATTGGCGCTGGAGTCTCTCAAGATGATATCAACTCTGACCTCTCACGTTCTGGATCTGCCCACTACGGCAGCTATCTTGGATCCCCTTCTGAGGAAAAATTCTCAAGTTCACCATCAGATGAGATGATGTTGTCTGCGGTTCCATACCGTGGCCACGATCTTAAACTCCACATACCTAACAATAATCTACGCCCCTCCGCTCCTCCTCCTCCCAGTCCCTTTGAACACCGCTACTCGCAAACACAAGCGCGGCGTTCGTCGCTAGATTCTTCGTCGTCCCACGGGCAGTCACACGCCGCCAATCCTCCCGCTCCATCTTCCGCCTCCCTCGCCCGTAAACCCTCACCAGTCACACCAGCCACTCCACGCAAGCCCGCACGCAAGCCTGTCCCTGCCTATGACGAGACCTCCGCTGTTCCTGTGACGTCACCCGCCCCCTCATCTCCGCCCGTTCCTGCTCCTGCCCCGGCCTCCACGCCATTTGCAGATCCCGTGCTTCCCCATGCCGTGCCTGCGTCTTCCGGCCACTACTCGACACGTGCCGAGCGCGAAAGCCTCAAATCCCTCTCGTCAAAGTCAAAGTCGAAACTCCGGAAGGACAGGAGCGTTACGAGCTCGGCGAATGCCAGCCGCGAGGAGATCCCTGCTCCTGCTCCTACTGCTGCTCCGCAGACTCTGGCACACAAAAACAGCTTCGGGCCGGGCGGACTGGAGGGCAAGCAGCTTCATTATTTGATTCCGGATATGCCTGTCGCCCATCGTTAAGTCTTTCGTTCATTCACCGTTAATGCGTCCTTTCGATTATGCACTGATTTTTTTCTTGTTCTTCTTGATACCTCTCATCTTGGATCTACACGACTTATGCATTCATCATTCACTAACGTTTATTTATACCTTTGTTCGTCTGAGATATTGGATCGTTCGCTTTGCGTATTGTAATGCTATCTATGTATGACTTGAGGCTTCGAGAGCCTTGTACGTGTCTTTCTTAATGACAATTCACGACTGCAAAGTCTTCTATTGTTCATCGTCCTAAGTTATAAGAATCATTGGGAGTGATATCAATTTCTTGTTATTCAAATTCAATAGTGGTACTTTGCGCACGAGGTTGACTGAATTTCAAATGTGGCGCGTCGCGGAGACGTGATGGTTTGTTTTGAACCCCGCGATGATTCTAAAAATTCCTTCGTGATTTGGCGGCATTCATGGCCCATGAAATTAGAAACATGTATACAAAATTGAAAAGATCATGAGTCGTCAGTGGCAAATGTCAACGACATACATGTTGGAGGAATAGGCTGCATGGAACATAAATGGTAGTCCTTGCAATAATGGCGTTCTGTAAGCGGACTGTGTCGTCCGACTTCACTTACGACCGGAACAAGCTGATAGGAACAAAGTAGGATTCAAAAGTAGTCTACCTTTACAATAGAATGACGACCTCGTATATATGTCGGTACGGAAATAAGGTTCAAACAAATGTCTCGATCGACGGACTTGATCGAAAGCGAAAAGGACGATATGCGATATGCGACGCGATGTAATGAGTGAGTTGTTCGTGAAGATGTGAGTAGTCGTGGAGTTCGTGAATGGTACCTTGTAAGCATCATGCTTACACGTTCACACTGAAATTCAGTGTTTTTCTTTGAACATATAGCAAATCGTAAATCCAAAGATTTCACCAGCAAATTGACAATATGATTATATACAAATTATTGATTGGAGATCCAAGATATCACCGGCACTGTTCGATCCATAACCACTCGGAACATATACTGTTGGGCCTCGAAATCAGTAAGCATCCACAATGCAAATGAAATGTAATCGAATCATCTCACCTGTCTAGTCAGACAAAGTTCAGCATGTGGTGAGGAGATTTAAGAAGGTCGACAAGAACAGCTTCCGCGTCTCCGTCATCGAGTCCAGCTGGAAGTGGGCTCAGACCATTAGTCGATGGAGTCGCCCGGAGACGTTCGCGGGCATTGAAAATGAGGACCGTAGTTGTCAATCCGATGGCCTCGGATTCTCGCTTAGTCAGACCCTGCGGTCGTGTAGATAACTTTGAATACAAGGGGAGTAAATGTTTCTGATTAATTTTGAGTTGTTGATAAAGACGGATGCGAGAAATCAAGGGCATGTCCATTTTCGACAGTTCTCTTATAGCCAATTCGAGGACCTGACGAAATTCCCACTTCTGGGCCAACTCTACGACGATTGTCCAGTCATCAATCGACCAATCATAAACAGAATATTGTCTTGATGAAAACGTTAGCAATGCCTCTTACTCTGGAGTCAGAATTTGCACTGACTCATTATAAAATACATTCAACAGTTTTTCAAATGACGCGGGGGCGACGTCCAGGACGATGGCTGTTGATTCAGTCTCGCCATTCCGGGGGCCTCCAAGGACCCCACCCGACTGGAACCATTGTTGAAATACGGGAGACTCTCGTTCTAAAAAATATCGATGAACCCGAAAGAGCTGATTTTTAGCCTGACGAATCGTAATATCACATTGTGTATCTCGAGGACGAAGTCATCAGACATACCAAAAAATATCCATCGCCACCGGACAAGAAATACCGATTCCTTTCAAGGTGGTTGAGCGCATTGGTTTCAGATCCCATATTACAAAGTAGCGAGGGAAGGAGTTGGGTTTCGTCCTGATTGAGTTCAAGCCCTTATAATAATAAAAATCCACATCGAGGCACGTGTAGTCAACGGCGTGTCAATCTATTATCTAGTGCCCCTTGCATATCAATGGTTGAGCGCGAGAACGCCGTTCAATGGGCGCCTAACGTCACGTATCTTGGGAACACATTAAGAACAGTCAAAATATGGTAAAAAATCGAACTCACGTTGCAAGCGCCGCCTTTCCGATCACTAGGAATGGTCTTCGAAAGCCATGCCCTCTCCAAATGTGGTATCAATCAGTACTCATGGCATCACTAGCCCCAGTGTTTCTACTGCAAATGCGGTGTGCGTGGGACACCTCCAATAACATAATTGTCGTTATTCCGCCCTTAGTAACCACGTGAATCGCTCGGCCGGCCGGCTTGGGTGATTATTATTATCATCTTGCGGGTCATGGGAATAGGAGTCTGACAAAAATCTGATTCACTGCTGTGATATGAGGCGTTACTGTGAACGTGGAGTGGAAGAACAACAAGCGAAGCGAAGAAAAGAAACACAACACGTTTCGTTTGAACAAGCTTCAATGCGTAATTCTCCGCGACGTTGCGGGGATATCAATCCAGAGCACCGATGTTATCCTCCTCACCAACCGAGATGACAGAACAGGAGAGCAACTGCCTATTACGGTTCCAATGCAAGTGTTTCAGAGAAATTATCACCAGGAGGATGGTCATGTGCGCAATCCATTCCTATCAACTAGACGTAACTTTAAAAATTGTTCGGAATTTGTTACGTAGTTGAGGCAGTTCGCTAGCGCCCAAATCAAGCCATTCATATATATGCTGGGAAAAGGCAACCCGATTTCCTCAGTGAGTTGACAATAAGAATCGTTTTCCATTCTCGTGTGGAGACTTGGGCGCGTAATTTCTTCTATAAACCTTTCTGAAACGCAGCGTTATACATTAGCATGATAGGACGATACAAATTCCGCAGTTACTTCTCCTGACGTGGCTGCCAATGTGGACTTGGCTTCACACCATCAATCATAAGCACTTTCGTCATAACTTTTGCGCTCGTCCGCAGTTTGCCCTCCTCTACACCTTCCCCGGCCTCGTCAAACGAGGTACCAAGTCCCCTCGCGACGCCACGCACGCTCAGGCGTGTATCCGGGTCATCTGCACCATCCTGGCGTATCCATGTACCCACTCTCGCTTCCTCTTCCCACCAGGAGGCAGCACGTTCTCGGAGCTCTGGGACGCGCATAGTGGCGGCTTGCCCATATTTTAGGAGATGTAGAGCTGGAAGTAGGTGTACCAGAGTTTTATGTGTCTGCACAAGGAGGGCAGACGTGTTGACAGTGGATGACGGTGAGGAGCCTGATATGAAAGGAATCCGGATATTTGGGACGTTGTGGACGGCGAGTGGTAGGAGAAGAAACGAGACGCAGCGTATGAGGAGAGCTACATCATGCCACTAGATGTATTCATTTATCAGGAGACGATTTCATCTTGACAAAAAGGAGAAGACTTACCCATATTGTGAAAGGAAGTTGGGACCTATCGCTCGGTAGAATTTTGATTTCTGCAGTGAAAATGATGTACATCTCCAGTACGAACATTAGAAAAAGGATGGTGACAGCTGTTTTCCGCCTATGGATCGTTATGAGCTGATGGTATAGTTAATACGAAACGGCGCGTCGAAAGATGTATCATGACGTACCCCGATGAATGCTACCTCACGTAGATATGACATGACTGGGCGAGGTAGAAAGTACAACGCGAAATCTTGGAATGAATAGCAATACGAGCACGTCGCGATAACATTGTGGCCAAATCGCGGGTACAAAGATCGCGTTTCGAGAGAAGCTAGCCGTCTCAAGAGCTCATCTAGTTCTGAACCTATCTCTGGGGTATCTGATTTCTGTAAAAGCAAAGCACGTATCGCATCTGTTGGGGTATTAAATGGTACTCGAAGAGCTTTGAATACGTTTGGTGGTGATCGCAACAGTAGAGTGTGCAAGCCAGCTAATGAATGAGCTAGTAGTAAGAGAGACACTACTGTTTGCCACGACAGAGACGATCTACGTAGAGAGTATATCCATGGAAAAGCGATGACTAAAGCGGTGGCGACGAACGTCGTCGTGGCCGACATTCAGGATTTGGCGTGCTTTTGTTTGGCCTACACTCTGAAGCCTTTTTGCATCACGGCCCTCGCCGTGAACACGTCGCTTACTTTGACGCCATGCATATCCAATAACCAGAAGCTATGCATCGTAACGACTGCTCGTACGACTGCTCGTAGTCGTAGGGGAGAGAGAAGCCGGTTTCTTCCAAAGATGTGGTCTTAGTTTATGAATGAAGACTTGCCGTTCAAAGAACTGTGGGCTCAGAATCAGCTATCCCGTGGAAGACTTTCCATTGCTTATTTATAATCGCATGTGGGTTTACTGCCTGCGAGAGATCAATCATGAAACATTGGATGTTGTCTACTGAGTTACTACCATATAGATGAATCATTATGTACAAGACATACAGTAATATAGGCTGTGATATACACAGTGAGAATCCCAAAAAACGAGATATGAAGATGAAAGGCATGTCGTGTCATGGTCATAAACAATCTAGATGCAATAGAACAGACAAAAGACACTAAGACGATGGTTTGACGTCTTTCGATCCCTCTATTTGGTCGAGAGAACCCTCCTCCAGTTGCTCCTTAACAGCAGCATGTCCCTCCGGTGTCAATAGTGAATATCCTTTCTCAAGGCTTTGTTCGAAGTAAATTGGAGTAAATCTGTATCAAAATCGAATCGATAAGATGTGAATCTGGATTGTAGACAATTACTCACCGGATCTCTTTCCTCTTTCTCTCTGCCGCCTCATCCCTCTGTCTCTGCTCAATCGCGACCTTCTCCTTGGTCGCGTCCGTATACTCTTTCTTCAACAAGTGATCGGTAACCTTTGCCCACATCTTCCGACTCTCACTCGGAAGCTGCTTCTCAAGCGGACGCACGGTCTTTTGCAAGGCCTGTAATACAGACAGATCAATGAGGGTCGCGTACTCTTCATCATGGAGATGTCCCAGCGAGGTTTTCGACGCCGAAGGCGTGGAAATCAAGCCCCGAGGTAGTGTAACGTGGGAAGGTGAAGGCGACGATGCTACGGAAGAAATCCCTCGCGTGTAGGAACCTAGACCTACGCGTCTCCACCGGATATTACCACGCCACGAACCATCAAAGACCGCCACAACACGCGAATGTGGCACATGTTTGACCTTAGTCCAATCGTTGCATTCCGTTTCGCCTTCGTGTACAGTATGAATTACACCTTCAACCAGGAAGTGGGCTTTACCAAGCCAAGACTGCCAGAGTAGTCTATAAGATGACAAATAGGAGTAGGTGAGGCGAGTGGCTTACCTCTTCCTTGTACTCTATGATTGTCCTGAACCTCTGTCCAGGCCTTCCTCCTTCGCATGTGATAATAGTAGATTCACCAATGGTAACGTAGAAGCTGCCTCTAAGGATTCCATTGACAGCGGCAATGGGATGGGTTATATGATACCGCTCGCCTTCGCCTGGACCGCCAGTAATATTCAAATACAGGCCCTTGTTGAACTCGCCTGGAGCAACACGCACGGCCGTGGCCGAAACCTTGGCAGATATCTGATCGATACCGACAAGCTCAAGGTGGCGATCAGGGCATGATGCATAGAAAGCCGAAACCGGTGGATGGTGGGAGACCTGCTCACACAAGAACACAACACGCACGGGCGATGGTTCCTCGCCATTTGCCAGGTTGAGAGTCGACATCTGTGCATTCACTTCATCGATTCCGCTCAGGGGCTGCGGAGATGTGGCTGCGGTAGATGGACTAGTTCCAGTCTTAGACCGGAAGCTGAGACTGCTAAAAGTGCTTTTTGAGCTTTTGACACTTTTAAGGCTAGATGTCTCGTGAACATGCGCATGACCGCAGTTGAGAGAGGTGGAGACAGTGGGAGAAAGATGCGGAGTCGACTCGTTGGAGGCAGGAATGACATCCCAGTGCGAACGGAAATGTTCACCAAGGACAGAGTTATAGGGCTTGCAAACCTTCCCGTGCTTCAAGACTTATCAAAAGTCGTCGACAACTTCAAAACCACGAACATACCACAAATTTAAGGTCTTTCGTGAAAGTGAACTTCAAAACGGCCAACATTCGTTCAAAAGGGTCATCAGAGTCATTAATACTGTGAGGTTATTGAGACAGCCCGTCATGGATAGAAAACTAAAGAAACTCAACGCAGCGAACATGTCCGGCCTGTCTAGATAATGCCAGTACTCGAGATTAGGCATTGGTTCCAAGAGGGATGCTGGAAGCGAAAGACGCCTGAAACTGTGTGGGTATTCATAACGATGCATGTCACGAAAGATTTACATTGCTGCAATATCCTTCACGCCGAAGCATTTCTTCACCAATTGAATAATCATCTTGAGCTTCCCTCCTTCACCAGTATCCCCTGTATCAGGGACAGATATCGGTGGTCCTGGAGCGTCATCATCCTTCATTGTGAGATCGTGATTCGTGGCTTCGTAGGTGGCCATTCTGAGGTGTATTGCGCTGGTCGTATGCTGGCAAAAGGGGTTGTCGCCGCGTGATGGATCAAAGAAAGACAAGTGCGTATATAAGTGATGGACGAGAACTAGACTAATAAAAGTTCCGATGTTCCGAAAGTACCAACGTTTGTTGCCACATGACTTTACATAAAGCACTATTTCAGCCAAGCAATTGGCAATTCCATCTGTCAGTCGCCGTGGATGTCCGCACAAAGTTCGTTAGGCCCGCATTGCCTGCAGTATGCAGTCATGCTGCTAGCTTAAAATCACATCTGCGCGTCCTAGAGTTGCAATCCACAACATCTAAAGCCAACTATAAAACAATCATATTTTCTCTCAAAATGTTAACTAAATATCCTCCTGGGTTCCTGAATATCAGCACTCTCCCCGGTCCCCGTGTTCTCAGGATCAAGAATGTTTTTGGGATCTTTGCCTATGGTTAGAAATTTCTAATCTTTGTTCCCGTGTGCCATCTGCTCGAAGGCAACTATTACCCAACTTGGTGCGAGGAAATAGGTATCAAATAAGTTATTCGTTTAATTAGGCGAGTCACTTAGCATGACAAGCAATTAACTGCATCTCCATCAACTTCGCCAATGGTGGGCATGACAAGCTGTCTGTAAGAAAAACTGGAGAAAAATCATTCATCTCATGTCCTGTCCCGTGCCAAATACCCTCGACGACGACGAGCTATTGCACCATTTTTTGATACGTTTGGAAATGCGCGAACCCAGTTTGCTACCATCATGAGCTCTTCTGCCTTTCGAAATGTCCCCTCTAATCTGGGTTCATAAATTCTCTATATATATCTGTCCATTAATATACACTCTCTTTATAGACCCGGAGCTAGGACTTTCATGAATGCGGCGTCTATCAATGTGAGGTCCACTATGCAAGTCTACCCTACCTGATAGACGGCTGTAGCTAGATGTAGCTAGATGTGTGGGAACTTAATTAAATAGAATTTCTCTTGTCATCAGCAAGCATGCGCCACTCGGAATAACGAGGCAATATCATGGATCCAAACTGAAGCCCGATGAATGGCTCCACTAGTTGCGTTCAGTATCAGGAAGATTTTTTTCCAAGCGAACGAGACTATGACGACCTACGAGTGAAAAGTCAGCATCTACCTGAGCAAGAGACTAATCAAATGATTGACGGCCAGCGGATCAAATACTTGTACGTTTGCGGAAAGGTACTTAGCTAGAGTAATTCTCTATGATCTCTCAGTAGAGAAAATCTCACGATTATGTCGGTTTGGAAGTATAGTAAGACAGTTTCACAAGTTGATGAGTTGTAAATGAGTCCAAGAAAAGTCGTTGCGAGTGCGACTTGCACTCTAATTATGTTCATGAAGCAGGAACATCAGACTCTCAACATGGCTCATAAGCTCGCGGGTTCTATGTGAACGACTGGTATACCTAGTGCTTGTTTGAACTGGAACAAAACAAACTACTGACGCTGCCACAGCCCTTGAATTCTCGCGTTTCACCGAGCATTGCTACTGCGGCCAAAGTGTTGGCAAGAGCATCAGTAGGAAAGTACAATATGGCTATAAGCTCCTTCCAGCTGAAATCGATGTGCCATATCAAGAGGATAAATCTCATGATAGATGATTTCACGACGTGGAGTAGGTGTCAAATTGGATTGATGGGAAACCATCAAACCAGAAGCAGCCAAGATTATTTGGACGCAGATAAGACGAGTGCTTGAAGATTTGATGGTTCCAAGGTTCCCAAGTTAATGATACGATCTTAAAGTGGGAAAGAAAGCCCAAAATGTACTTTCAGCAAGTTCTCGAAGGATTCAATCACGGTAAGCACTGCAACATTCACATGATTTGAGAGTGTTTGACAAAGAACAAAGATGAGCAACGAGACATCATTGATTCAAGAACCAGTTCTGGTCACGACCAAGTTGCGTACTTTGTACGTTGTCGTACCCGTCGGACCGGGTGACCCAGAAGATCCTTCCATCTCAAGAAAGGTCGTGTCAGCGACGGGAATATACGTGCCTAAACTTATGTGCCCTACCTGTAAATTAACAATCCTGCCAGTCTTTAGTCAGTGGCTGCGTTTGTTGTGAGTGGTAAGCGAGACGTACAACCAAAGAGGCTTTCCAACAAATCCTGCACCGTATTGGGTCGCCCTCAACACATTGTCCATGTAGAAGTCAATCCTGACATCCACGTTATTCTTCTCAGCCGTAAGAACAGCCTTAAGGGAGTGGAAGGATAGGTCCGTGGGCCAACTGACGAGATCGGATCGCACGATAGATGATGTGTTGAACGTATTGTACCAGTTATTTGCTGTGCCCTTCCACTCTCCTATATCAGTCTCTGGAGGCCAACTGTTGACAGCCTGGCAACCGGAGTCAGTGTACAGCTTTATATTTCAATACCAATACCAATGACTAACTGTCAACCTAGCAGAAATGACGAGATCAGTGAAACAATGTTTTAAGGGGCATTTGTGTGTTACCAGAATGCAGGCCAGGTCCCCTTGGTAGTCGGAGCACTAAAATCACCAGACAAGGTGTATGCGTTTGTTGCTGTAACAGTAATCTGAGATTTAGCATGGATCGCTCCACTGGGAGGTGTCTGTCAGTAAAAGATAGTCTATCGGGAAGACGATAAAAACACCTTGCATAATGTATAGCTGGGTGAGGGTTAGAAGCGCTCGTGGGCGGGACAGGGTTGGAAGTAGGGGTGGCAATGAGACTCAGGGTATTCGAAGCAACAACGATATGACTATGATCTGTTGAGCTTCCTACCATGCGAGCACCTGTCTCAATCATAAGCCACATAATCCAGCGTTGAAAATCCGAGCCCAGACGCACTTCCGTTGTGGTCAGAGCCCCATGGATAAAGATATGCCCAAAAGGTCTCAAATACCGAGTACGAGGAGAAAGATGTGGAAGGAATGACAGTAGTAGCGGCTTGGACAAATATCGGGGAGATTGAAATCGTCACAGCACCCCAGAAGGCATGGGTAGCACACTTTCTGAAAACTTCGAATCAGTAGCCCTTCAAAGAAAGTAGCATGTTCGAACCTACCGAAGCAACATGGCTATACAGGGCTTCAGACAGCTCTCATGCGTCGCATTTAAAGCCAGTAGGCATCAGTACCGGCATAATGGAAGCAATAATGAGACGGAAGCTCTATTGCCAAATTGTCACGGGAGACAATCATGAGACATGGCTGAAATGTGGTCAAAAAGACGATCTGTTGAACGGCCCGGCGTGCAGCAATCCAAGAACCTTCAATTGTATAACACGTAGGGGTAACGTGCGATTCAGCGTCGATAAAAAAGACGTATGCCCTCCGCTCAAAGTTGACACAGTTACATCTTTTTAATCTCGTAGAGTTCCTCTGAAGTCACTTGATCTGGTTTGGTAGACAGCATCTGCAGTTGCTCGATATTCAATACCGAGCGATGGGTGCATCCTTGATATTACCGGGCCGTAAGCTCCGATACGCAGGACGAATTCGCCTCAAGGATGGATGACTCCAGACGTTGCCCGTAAAGGCATTATAGGAATACTTGAGAACAGGAAAAGGCCGTACAGAAAGGAAAACGAGTCCACGGGCACAAACATCATAACATCCAGCAAAATTACACTTCGAAACTGATTTGAATCTCGAGAAAGGAAAACGAGTCCACGGGCACAAACATCATAACATCCAGCAAAATTACACTTCGAAACTGATTTGAATCTCGGTCAAGATGTAAAGGCGGAGTGTCTGCGCAAGGGTTCGTCGGCCCGGAATTTTGGAATGTGACAGTCTTGTTACGTCACGACTACTGTGACAATAATTTGGAAACCTTAAGCGGCCTGTGGGGGGAGGCTTGACCTTAAGCTTGGTTTTTAAATCTAGAAGGGCTTGTGATACAATTTTAACATAAGCCTCTGGTGCGCTTTGGGCCTGTGTTTCTCGCCGTCTAGTGCGATGAGGCCTGCTCGCGTTTTCAGCAGACGACCGTGGAATCGACGCGTTCAAGGGTTCTCCTCAATTGCCGTACAATCTCAGAAACCAGCTGAAAAAAACGCTTACAAAGACACCTTGCTTCTTCCTAAAACATCTTTTCCATTACGGGCAAACCCGTCCCAGAGTGAGGTGCCGTTTCGAGAACGGACTGGAGAAAAGCTCTATCGTTGGCAAGTACGTGGATACGTCATTCATAACCAGCTTTCACTTCACTATGTACACAATACAGTGGGAGAACGCAAAAGGGCCATTATTTGTGTTTCACGATGGGCCACCTTATGCGAATGGTAACTTACACATGGGTGAGTTCTACACGCGATTTATACAGCATTCAACTATATCTCGCGTCAAGGGCATGCACTTAACAAGATTTTGAAGGACATAATCAATAGATTCCACGTTTTAATGGGTCGAAAAGTCAAGTGAGCTTGCCCTGAATTTCTTCTGGAACACGAATGCCCTAACATGACTAGTTATATTCCTGGTTGGGACTGCCATGGCCTGCCGATCGAGAACAAAGCCCTTCAAGAGTTAGGTGTACGTGGCCACACCTTTCTCTGACATTTCCCGCTTATATCGTTTAAAAGCAAGACTCGTCAAACACCCCGGCCTGGACCATCCGCGAGGCAGCGCACGCGACTGCCACACGGGAAATAGCGTCACAAAAGGAACAGTTCCAGCACTTTGGTCTCATGGCAGATTGGAGTGACGACTCTACTTATCGCACTTTGGGTGAATAGCACATGGAAAGTCTTTCTGCTGCAATATTCTAAACTTGACGTTAGACCCTGCTTATGAACTTCGACAATTGCGTATTTTCCAAAAAATGGTCGAAAAAGGTGCTTTCATGCGACCTGCCTGGTTTAATCAGAATTAATATTATGTGATAGGTCTTATATACCGTCATTATCGTCCCGTGCACTACTCCCCTTCTTCTCGTTCTGCGCTAGCCGAAGCGGAGTTGGTGTATAAAGACAATCATGTCTCCCATTCTGTTTACGTTACTTTTGAAGTTGATAAGAAAGTCCCAATCAACAACTCTATCCTTCAAGAGCTTGTATCCACAACACCATCGGTTAAACTACTCGTTTGGACTACCACGCCGTGGACTTTAACCGCAAACATGGTCAGTATCTTTTCTATGTTATTTTCCAGTTAAAAGTAACCATACCTAGGGTATTGCAGTAAATTTAGAGATGACATATTCGATCATCAGACGCGTCGGAGAGGGTGGTTACGTTGGTATCATAGCTCAAGAACGTGTGGCTCCATTGGCAGATCTTCTGGGACCCGTGGAAATTATTGGTGAAGTTCGAGGTACGATGATCTATTGGAACCTTCTTATACTTTCTTGTTTAATGTACTACGCAGGATCGGATTTAATTGGCATCGCCTATAATCCAATATTCGCACCATTGGCACCTACCTTTACTTCTTTCAAGATCATCCCCGCTTCTCACGTCACTTCAGAATCGGGAACCGGTCTCGTCCATTGTGCACCAGCTCATGGTGCTGAGGATTATCATGCGTTTCTCTCTCTAGGCCTCGTGTCAACTTCGAAGAACATGATTTGTCATGTAGACGACGAAGGAAAGTTCACAAAGGAGGTTGCAGATGTGGTTGGAGAGTATGCGGCTAGCTTGACCGGGAAAGAAGTTCTAAGCGATGGGTCGAGATCTATCGTTGAGCTGCTTAAGCAGGTTGGCGCGCTTGTCAAGGTACAGCGCATCAAACATCGCTACCCGTACGACTGGAAAACGGACAAACCAATCATTGTGACGTGAGTGAAGGGTCCCGAGTCATGTGCACAATCCTTATACATTTTCTAGTGCGACATCCCAATGGTTTGCTGATCTAGAGGGCATTAAAGATAACGCGTTGCGTGCGCTAGGAGATGTTTCCTTCTTCCCATCACAATGTGAGTGTATGTTTTCGATTTATGATATATTAACTTGGAAGTCGTTTTTCATCAGCTCGAAATCGATTAGAATCCTTCATTCGCTCTCGGTCTGAGTGGTGTATTTCACGTCAACGTGTATGGGGGGTCCCAATTCCCGCGTTACATCGCCTCGATTCCGATCAAGCCGTTCTTGACGCTGAAACCCTGGACCACATCATCTCCGTGATAGAAGAGAAAGGTGTCTCGCATTGGTGGAACGGACCTATCGATGACTTCGTCCCACCCGCTCTTCGGGAAGGTGGTTCACCGTCCGAGACGTGGCGCAAAGGGACAGATACCATGGATGTTTGGTTTGACAGTGGAACATCCTGGTCGATGTTAGGCGAGGAGGACTTCGGAAAAGGCAGAAAATATCTTGCAGATATCTGTTTGGAGGGTTCAGATCAGCATAGAGGATGGTTCCAGAGCCAACTCTTGACTGCCATCAGCTCAGCACCTGAGGACGCTCCGAGCGTAAGCCCGTATGGGACGCTCATCACTCATGGTATGGTTTTAGATCAGGCGGGGAAGAAGATGAGCAAATCATTGGGGAATATCATCAGCCCGCTAACAATCGTTCTGGGCGGCAAGGTGTGTTACTGGGGTGTGCGTTTATGCACTATATTTGGGCTGAACATTGTGACAGGACCCAAGACGTGAACCCGCATATGGCGCTGATGTGCTGAGACTGTGGGCCGCAACTGTCGAATATTGGCGTGATATGTCAATCGGTCCTACCGTTCTGGCTCAAATTGCGGAGTCACTAAGAAAGATTCGCAACTCTGCGCGTTTCATGCTTGGTTCCATTGGTGAGAATACCTCCTTCCAGCCTGTACCAAAAGAAGAATTGGGACTGGTAAGCCTTTTCTCGTGTTTCCCGATTCGTCCGGCGAAATTTTGTCCTTGCAGGCTGAGCGATATGTCATGCACGAGTTGTATACCCTGGAACAGACTGCACTTGAGGGTTATTCTTCCTACAACTTCCCAAAAGGTAGAGAAATCTTCTGATCATGTTCATCTTTCGCTCAAAGCTCATACAATTATTTCCAGTCGTCAACTCCTTGACTAATTTCGCTAATGTCACTCTCTCGTCGCTATACCTCGACATTACAAAAGATTGCCTTTACGCTAATTCACTGTCAAGCCCAGAACGTAGAGCTATTATAACTGTTCTTGAACAGGTCAATTTTTTTTTACCCCTAACTTTTTGTTTCTTGTTTTCATCGCCATTATAGGCGTTGACGACAATGACCTCGGTCCTTGCACCCGTTCTTCCCCACTTGGCAGAAGAGATTCACAACACCCGCAACCCTGATGGTTCGTCGATATTTATGACTACATGGAGGTGCATGGTACGTTGTAACACATCAACTCTCAATCAATAATCAATTTTGCGCTTTTCAGAGTTCGGAATGGAAGGATGAACACGTAGCCAGCGAAATGGCGGAACTTCTCCGTGTCCGCAGCGTGGTCCTTCTCCTGTTGGAAAGGGCTCGCGGCAACAAATCAGCTGTTGTTGATGCATCCAACCAAAACCAGAGACTTCTCAAGAGTTCTTTGGAGGCCGAGGTTGATATTATCCTTCCTGAAGGGGCAGACAGAACAACCCTTGGGGCATTACTGCAACGGGAAGGTGCGCAATGTTCCCTGATCATTCAAACTGCGTACTAAGATCTACTTAGAAAACTTCTTGAAAACTTTATTCATCGTGTCAAATGCATTTGTCATTGATGAGGGTTCAATGGGAACATCATCCCCGGAATGGTTGTTTACAGAAACTTTGACAATACCTGGTATGTCCATATTTGTATCAATCATCTCTATATTATGCTCAAGTGTATCTGTAGGATCCGACGACGAATTAGCAATCCGAGTTAGGCCTGCTACACACCACAAATGTCCACGCTGCTGGACCTACACCGCGCCAGCTGTAGATAAAATCTGCCCCCGATGCATTAATACGATAGAGCATTGATACCGGATCAGAAAAGTTGCTGTGACCTTTATCCGTATGGTAATCTGTAATTTTGGCTCAACTCTCTTGAAGGGTTTCCACAATGAGTTTACGGCCTTGGTAATATGATGCTTCAAGGAACATTTTGAAATAGCAGGTGTGGTTAGTTAGTACTTAGATCAAGTAGCAGCTCTTGTCAGCTCTCGCCCAACCTCAGCGGGTTACCTCGTCCACTTGCAACCTGGTCAATCGCCTTCCAGATCTCCTTGAATGCCGACGAGTGTCATCAACACTGTCGCGGTTGCCACCCCAGATTTTCTTCAGCATTAGCCGAAGTCTCTTGTCATAGGCAGAAAGACCAAACGTGACGCTCTGGAGTTGGGCAAAACATTTCCTTGATAGTATCTTCCACATCTTTTCCCAATCCAAGCCCAATTCATTCTCCGTCAGTTGAAACAGGGTGAGCACCTGAAATTCGATATTCCGTATCTGGTACGAATTAAGCTGCAGGAGCGTCTTCTCAATCCCTTTGGCTGTGAAGCACTCCTCTGTGGGATTGTCCGCAATAGGTTTGAACCAAAAATGGCTGATGCGGAGAGTCCGGAGCTCCGTATGGTGGGACAAATCAACTATCAAGTAAAGTTAAGTACCCCTTATATTGACTTCTAAAGCTGTGCTCAACGGAGGTGAAGACGTACCTTCGAGGAGGTGCCATGGCAAACTCAGATGCTTCACCTTTGGACCAAGTCGCCGCAGCATCCACGCAATCGCCAGGGAGTCGATGTCCTCCCAGAATGCACTGCATAAGCTAACCGTCTCCAGCTCATTAAGATCGCCAGAATGTTCTGCGATCCATGTGCATACGTGTCCGATTGGAGAGAGGTACAACTCGAGCGTCTCCAAGTGGGGAGGGAGCACTTGACGGGTGGGTGATTCAGGTCGTCTGAGGTCACACCAGTTGACGTCCATAAGTACGAGGCGCTGAAGGTTCTGCAGCGCACATATCATATGAGTGAAGTCTTCAAAGGAGGGGAATGTACACGTTCGGAATTCAATTTTCGTAAGCCCCGGAAAACCCTGCGTAAGCGTATTGCTTGTTGGTAGGGCCAGCCCCTCCTGAAGCCATGAAAATAACAACGACGTAAGCGCCGGAAACCGAGTAAGGCACTGCAGTAGGACTTCGTCACATGTAAACGGAGAAGAACCCGGACTAACGACCAGGTCTGGCGGAAATATTCTGCTTTCTCTCGTTTTTCGATGGCTTATGGCGTTTGAGTCGCTCTGAATCGAGACATGGTGAATGCTCTGGAATATAGTGGAATATGGCGACTCAAGCAGTCGGAGAAAGCTCTTGACATTTTTAGAACCAAGTGATACGGCTGGTATGAGATGCCATCGGCTAACCGGTAGCCATGACTTGCATACCAGACTGCAAGCTCGGAGCGTGGGTACATCGAAGCTCGCAATCCTCTCAATGATGATATGAATGACTTCAGAAGGTAGTCTCCGACAGATGCTCGGAGATAGTGGCGTAATAGGTGGTGGTTGGCGACGACGGAGGATAGACCTGGGTGGTTCCGTGGGTGCTGGGGTGTTCGGCATCGTACGTAGTGGTGGTAAGGGTTGGAAGAATGGTGGGTGTTACGGGGATCATGATCTAATACTATAAAAGATGCCATTAGTAGATCAGCACATGACACATAACTTAGTGTGTGGCGAATATAGGACAGCGCACTTGCGTGGTGGCAGTTACATTGCCCAAGCCAATCACACACACCCACTCGAAAAGGCAATGTCGACGACCGGAGATAGAATTGGGGCTCACATCAATGATAGGCCTTCCAAAAACGTACGTAAGTATGAACGGACTTGCTTATGGTCAAAGTGATGATCAAAACTCTCATGCCATTGATAGGTGCAGATTAGACGTGGAATTCTGGGAACAGAATAGAAAACCAAAGCGACAGACCGAAGATATACAAACAGCGATTCAATGTCCTTACCCCTCTCGTCTAGTACGAACGCCCGAACATCGTCCATCTCTTGGCATCCTGGCCACACGCCGGGCACTTCGTCTTGCCAGGCTCAATCGGGGTCCATCTTGATTGATCGAAAGGAATAGCGAGGGACTTGGCACCAGCGGAAGGCGCACGGGCGTCTTGAGGCTCAGCACTGTTGTGATCCGTCAAGTTGGGAACTGACTCAGGTACACATGCCGTTTACTTACGTTCTGCCACTGCGCTCCTTAATGTCATCTTCACAGGCCTCGACCTCGCACCAGGGAATAACCGCGATACTCTTGTTGTCGAGAGTTGGGACAAAGTCGTCCCATTTAGTAATCTCCTTGACACGCGAGTAATATTCGGACTGGGCACGTGCAAACATCTCGCTCTGGATGGTCTTCAGAAGCTCATTAACAGTGTTTCCGATATCTTTGAGTGAAATCGGAGTCTTGACGCCAGTATCACGGCGGACACTCAACGTTTGTTCTTTAGCCAAATCGTTGGGGCCGATCTCAAGACGAACGGGGACACCCTACAAGCAATCATCTGTATCAGCACTAATAATATACGTATTATGTGTCAGAAACGAGGTACCTTCTGTTCCCAATCATTAAATTTGTAGCCCGGAGTGTAGCCGTCACGGAGATCTGCCTTGGCCCGGACGCCTGATCTCTTGAGGGTCTTCGCAAGCTCTTCGCAAGCGGCATTGATATTTGCGCGCTGCTCATCGGAAGACTTGGCAGTGATGCCACAAGGGACGATGACGACTTGAATACTAGCGACGCGCGGCGGAAGCACCAAACCTTGGTTGTCGCCGTGAACCATGACCATCACACCAATTGTACGGGTTGAGAGACCCCAAGAGTTTTGCCAAACATAGGTCTTGCCACCTGCGGGATCATTCGGGTCTTCTACGAAAATGTTGAACATCTCCGGACGGGAGAAATTCTGACCAAGACAGTGGGACGTTGCGGCCTGAATACCCCGTCCAGATGTCGGGATGAAGCCTTCAAGTGTAGTGGTGTACAGCCCACCAGCAAATTTTTCCTTTTCAGACTTGATACCTGGAATGACGGGAATAGCCAGTAGATCTTCGTAAACTTGACGGTAGAGGTCCAAAATCTGGCGGACCTCAGTGTCGGCTTCGGCTTTGGTAAGATGAGCAGTATGTCCTTCTTGCCACAGGAATTCACGGGTCCGGAGGAACGGCTGAGGGTTTTTGAATTCCCATCGGACGACGCTGTTCCACTGGTTCAGTTTGAGCGGGAGATCGCGATGGCTCTTAATCCATTTGGCGTAGTCTATGAATGGGTGAGAAGGAATGAAATGTGTCGCAATGATTACTTACAAGGATACATAGCAGTCTCAGAAGTCGGACGAATAGCAATGGGTTCTTCGAGGTCGGATTGGCCAGCGCGTGTAACCCAGGCAACTTCGGGAGAGAAGCCCTCGATGTGGTCTTTTTCACGCTCAAGAACCTTTTGTGATACGAACATGGGGAAGTACGAGTTCTGAACTCCAAGTTCCTTGATTTGCGCGTTGAACCATTCCTGGATCTCTTCCCAGATGCTATAGGACCATGGCTTGAGAATGTAGCAACCGCTAACGCTATAGTAGTCCAGCATATCGGCTTTCAAGAGGACCTATTTCTTTGTCACACGACATACATCAGCGAGACTTGCAAGGACTCACATTAGTGTACCATGCCGCAAAATCAACCTCCTTTTTGACACCGATGGCAATCTGGACTGCACCCTCGATCTTGGCATCCTCCTTCTCCTTAACCGGAGCCTTCGACGTCTGAGCTACTGCTCCAGGAGAGGCGGTCAGGGTAGAAAAGTCCAGCTCTTGGAGTTTCACGTCCTCCGTTTGAAGCTTCTGGAGATATGCAAGGATATCGGCACCAGTGAGGAAAATGGTCGCAGATGAAGAGTGGGCATGAAGTGCGAACAAAGAAGAAGAGGTAGCGATTGAGGAATCAATGATAGTTTGGACTCTAGGGAAGGTCTGTTCGTTGAGAGCAAGGGGGGACACTGTTAATGATGTGTTAGCAATCGATCCAATAGAAGTTCAACCGATCATAACAGGTTCTACAAAAAAAATACATTGTACAGAGAAAATAAAGTAAAGACAGTCGAAAACAAACCCCACAATTCCTGCGATGGAAGATTTGACGAAGACAAGTCGTGTCGCAAAAAGAAACTGAAAAGAAAACGATACTCACAAGAGTCCTTATCCAAAGAGAAGAATTCTGTCAAGAGATCTGCAGACGCCAACCGCAACTCCTTCAGGTTAAGCGCTTTCCCAATCGCTCCCGAGTTGGTTTCCGTCGAATCGCGCGCGATAACAACGACCGGCACAGGTGTGGCTGTTTTCGCCGTCTTGGGTTTGTAGACGAGAGTTTTGATGAGTTCGAAACCTTTCGGCGTAGAGTTATCAGCGATCAGAGCCTCTTTCCACTCGGCTGGGGAAGTGGTAGCCGCGTGGCTGATAGACGAAGCAGGTTTTATGGAAAGAGCAGCGAGAGTGCTGGTAATAGAGTCGAGCGACGCCATGGTATGTGGCTGGAATGTGGAGGCACGACGGAAATTAGGATAGAGTAGTACTTTTTTGTGTGACTCGGAATATCCCAATCTGACTCTTATCAGATGGGAGGTCCTGTATCGATTCAGCTGCCTTGCAACATGCCGGACAGCGAACATAAGTTATGGAGAAAGTCGTGGATGTTGAAGACAGCGAACAGCGTTCACGACCCCTCATAATTGATCTAACCGATTAAGAAAAAATTATACTCTAAGTCTAAGTAGCAAAAGCCCATCGAAATCGATGAATCGTCCGGCTCGATCCTGGAACGTCATTATCCATGACAACATGGAAGATACTCGCAACGACACTGGCACAAGGACCAAAGAAAGCTGTCATGTCTATGTAGATCAGAAAAAATCTATGGAAATTCCCACCCATTCGGCCCGGTCAATAGTGTTACAGTCACAGGATCACGTTGCTACCATATTACTGATCTTGAGTCATATCTCCGCTAAACAATAAGCAGCTGAAAGCTCGACTTTACAAAATGAAAGAAAGGTGGCCTTGTGACCCTGCAAAACTTGAAAACTCTGCAGGGTCACCATTATGAACGCACCTGCGCATTAATTGGTGGAATACCGGCCCGAAATCCAAAGAATTCGAAAATTTCCCTTGATCAAAGCTTGCATCCACACATGCCCAAGGACGCTTGCATTTTCAATACCTTTCGAAAATTCAGAGATGATCCTCGCGACTCGCTATTTTTTCCATCCTTCTCCTAACAGACATGGTATCTGACGAGGACCCATAATATGTACAGCATTAATCGATAAATCAAAAGGAGGAGAATTGCGACAAGTGGGCACCTTCGTGGACGAGGACCCATAATATGTACAGCATTAATCGATAAATCAAAAGGAGGAGAATTGCGACAAGTGGGCACCTTCGTGGAGACTTTTTACATCCGCCGTTCCATGTCACTTTCATAACTGAGTCATCGACAGAGACCCACGCTGATATCCGTGGAGCCAGACCGCAGCAGCCTTTACAGCCTATGAAGGACACATCTGAATCCGCTATATTACTCAACACCTAATTCAATATACACAATTCCGTGGCATGGAAACTGTTGTAAGCTGCAGGCTTACACTCTGGTAAAGAGTTTTACAAAAAAATCTAGTAAAACACTTATTCCTTTCAGAGTCTTCTTGAGCTCAGACAAAGCTGTTTACTTGGTGATATCCTTGCGATCAAGATCGAATTTCATAAATCATTCACACAAGATCATGCTTGGGCATGTGATAGGCGCGTGCTTTTCAAGTGTCCTGACTTTATGATTCGACATCAACGGCTCGCCCTTTGGTTCATCCAACGGCATAGATTTCTGAAATTAACACTCACGTTGTGAAGTGAAGAAGTGCTTTTAGCAGCCATTCACCGAGTAGAAAATAAAACGGTCACCTGATGCAACGCGTCGTTTTGTTTGTTGTGACGTATTGTGTGCATAAATGATGCACGTGATGTTGAATCCAAATTGGTTTTCTGGAGTGGACCTTGTCTCCCGCTCTTCACTGTCTCGCCATTATCCACCAAACCCTCTCTTTCGACGCATCGCACAGCGGCGAGACACCATGTCCTCAGCTATTCCGGTTAGTTTCCCGTGTTATCATCTTTAGCGAGCACCTATAGGCCTAACTTGGCTCACTTTATCAGACTCGTCGTATAACACGGACAACACGGACGGCAACGGCCAAGGACAGTGAAAATGCCAATGCTCGCCCATCTCGCATTACCACCCGTGCGAAACCCGCCTCACTAGCTTCGACCACCACTGCCACTGGCGGGACCAGTCGAGCAACCGCTGGTACGGCTGCTTCTCGCGGGAAAATCAACACAGAAAATAAGGGAGACGCGATTGCGGGAAAGAGGAAACGAGAGGCACTGGGGGAAGTGACAAGCTTTCTTGCAAACAACAAGTCCGCGGCGGGAAATGGCAAGGACAAGGATGCCCTCAAGGACAAGTTCGATGGTGTAGTGATTAAGTCTAAGGCACCTGTGTCGCGCCAGCCCCTCCGGACTGTGGCTGGAACTAGGCAGACTGCCCGGATGACAACAGCGACGATTACAAAAGTAGAGGTCCTGGAGGAGTTGAGGGCAGGGACGACAAACAAAACCGATGATAATGCGATGGTTGTTGACCCGCCCGCTTCACGAATACCCAGTATCACAACGCGTAAGGCTTTTGTTTCTAAGGAAAGGCTCTCAACTACCCAGGGTCGTTCCGATGCTCAACGTCGCATCTCGTTACGCACTCAGCGACAAGTGGATGATGCCGAGTCAAGCCGGGTATTCAAGAAACGGCGGACATCTTCCGAGTCACCAGACGATATCCCTGCTCCAGTCGAAGATGATCAACTACCCAACGATGAGGAACTCGCAGCTGCTCAGCTTGCTGCTGAAATTGAGTCCTTCGCTAATGAGCCCGAGGCTGACCCAGAGACCTCGCAATGGGACGACCTCGACGCCGACGATGCTGATGATCCTCTCATGGTTAGCGACTATGTCGTCGAAATTTTCGACTACTTGAAACAAATTGAAGTAAGGCTTTGAACATATTTGAAGGGTCCTCAGGTTAACGTCTCATTATAGATCACTACGATGCCGAATCCGAATTATATGGAGAGCCAGAAAGAGCTCGCATGGAAGATGCGCGGGATTCTGACTGACTGGCTGATCCAAGTCCACGTTCGTTTCCGCCTCTTGCCTGAGACCCTCTTGCTCTGCGTCAACATTATTGATCGCTTTCTCTCCGCACGCGTCGTTTCCCTCGCTAAGCTACAGCTTGTTGGTGTAACATGCATGTTTATCGCAGCGAAGTTTGAAGAGATTGTTGCCCCCTCAGTCACACATTTTCTGATGTGCGCCGACGCCTCCTACACTGAGTCTGAGATTCTCCAGGCTGAACGATATGTGCTCAAGACCCTCGACTGGAACCTCAGCTACCCGAACCCTGTGCACTTCCTCCGTCGAGTAAGCAAGGCAGACGACTACAATGTCAAGGTCCGAACGCTTGCAAAATTCCTCCTGGAGATATCATGCTTAGAATGGCGGCTGATCGCTGCGCCACCATCGCTTTTGGCTGCAGCATCGATATGGCTTGCACGACTTGCACTAGACTTGGAAGTTTGGGTATGTCACTTTCAACAATTTAGACCTTGACTCAGTATTTTTCGTCAAAGACGCCCAACTTGGCCCATTACTCGTCCTATCCTGAGTCGGCTCTGATTCCGACTGCGAACTTGATGTTGAACTACATCCTTAAACCCATCCGTCACGAATCATTCTACAAGAAATACTCAGGCAAGCGGTATTATAAGGTAAGTATCCATCTCCGTGGCTCCGGCGCGAGGCCCTGACTATAGTCTTACAGGCGAGCAATTATATGAGGGATTGGGTTCTTAAACGGTGGGCAGAAGGCACGCACGTTGATCTGCACAAGGAGCTGCCCAACATCAAGGCTGAAATACGTCTGCAGCGCCAAACGGAAGAACGATTGGCTCAACGAGAGGGAATATTGACTCTGGCCGAGAAGGCCGCGATGGACGAGTATGAGGTCTGATCTTCCACTCACATCAGTCATGGCTTCAATGCCGGCATCAAAAATGCACGCCAGCAACCCTCTTTGAAATGTCCGTCGACCTGGCCCAACTTGGACGTTCCGGTTTCGGCTTTAAATAATTAAAAACATTCATGGATCCGCTCATCTCTCAAATTACATCTCTACAGCCTACGCACGCATGCACTACCTCATTGTCGATATACCTTCATCGCATTTCAATCTCTCATGATGTTCTTTGGCATGACACGCATTCTTCTTCGTCAACTCTGGAACGCGCTTAATGGCCTCATTTTATCCTTTCTCTCTTCTTGCATTGGCATATCCTTGAACCCAGCATTTGTACAACCGTACATCCCATCACAACCTACCTCCCCCTTGGTACGAGCGCCCGACACCGTCCACGCGGTCCACGGGCGGATCCTATTCTACGCCGCTGTTGGCTCCTCCAGCCACGCATTTTGATGTCGTGGACTTTTTGGACCAGCTGGGCGTGCCACGCATCACGCTACATTACTGCTGTCAACGCCACTCTGCGCAGTAGCACTTCCACTCGCTTTCACCCTGCTCGATTTGTCATCACAGCCTTATTTTGTCCTCATCTTCGACTCCAATACCTTTTGTCCCTCATGGCGGTTTTGGAATGGTTTTTCTTGGTCGCCCCGCCTGTTAAACTCCGTGTTCTCTATTATTCTCTATATACTTTGAAGAGCTGTATTATGCCTTTGTAATGGCGATTGTTCAATTTTGAAGGTCTGCGTTTAAGCTGCGGACGGGGTATCTCATCGTGGGCATTGTGGTGACAATGTAGTCAAAAAAGGTGATTCGCCTCGAGGCATCTAGGACGTCATGAGACGGAGGCATACAGGGTAAGACGGCACGAGAATGCATAACAAATACAACAGTCACACAAACGAGAACAACAAAACTCAAGGTGACGATTGTGTGAAAGAAAGCATGGACGGAACTAAACTTTCCCAAAAAATTCCAGGACATACAGACCATATATGCAGGGCTCGCTTGACCCATGGGAATAGGGAGTCGGGGTGATGAGGGACAAAAGGACATGTTCTGATCAGATGTGTGTCCAACAACACCGTAAGACTCTGAACAAAAACATGTGGACGATGTCATTTGCATGAAACATGAATCTCGTTCCTGGTTATGAAATTCATCTCCTAATGTCAACCGTTCGAGCTATCGGCGGTAATCCAAGCATCGTGCTCACTGGCAATCCTGGGTCGTTGTATTCTTTGGACCTGGCATTTGTCGTAGGCGGTGTGACTTGCATAAGGGTTGCCGTGTGCCCTCACTGGCAATTGGGTCGTGTCCAGCCCTTGCCCAGTCACCTCTCGGTAACATTTGTGACCTCCTCGGTGATGTCCCTGCAGAGATGTCAGCGTCCTTGAGGGTATATTATGAAAGCTGAACGAAGGACACGCGCCAACGCCAAACAAATGTGACAGGAGTGAAGAGTCGAAAGGTTTCACGGCACGCAAGCCTCAGAACGGAGTAAACTATCTAGCTAACGAAATCGAAGCCAACGTCGCTTTCTTACGCTGCAGAACTTTTTAAATAGCGGGAGAACAAAGAAGCATCATGTTGAGTAATGACTTACCCCACACGGTACGTCATTTTTATAATACATTATTTTTTCGGGTACTCCTATATTTTTCCTGCACCCGAGGCAGTGTGGCTTAGTGACCTGTACTCTAGTCTTTGTGGACGAACCCTAATTATTCTCGTTACTTATCTAGAGTACACAAAACTCGACCACTACAATATTCTAGTGTGACTGAGCTTGTCTCGACTTACTTCTTTCCACTTACCATTAATTCCTGTAGACTAATCAGTGTACTACTACTCTACACAGCTAAATCAAAAGCTATCCAAACGGACTTTGCAGGGAGTTCGGCATGAATGCGCTTCTGTATTTCCCGGTTAAGCACAAGTAGTGAAATGAAATTGGACATAACACCCAACTGTCGATTCCTGAGCCAAAGACCGACAGAACTCTTTGAGAGAACAAGGAGCGGCATTCCTGTATTTTTACATGACCACCTGCCAGTTCACTGGATGCGCCACGTCAGTTTCTAAAATAGGCCAGTCGGATCAGCAATAAAGCGGAGTAACGTACCGAGAAAGATCATGTTGCGCTTCTTCCTGATGTCGACATCCCCGCCCTAACGATATCTCCAAGAGCTTGTTTCTTCTCTGACTTGCATAAGTCAAGTTTCAGAACAATAATTTATCGCCACACGGCTAGTGATGTTTGTGTAGATTGAATGGTGTAGACATTAGAAGCTTGCTGCATTTTTTCCAGAAAGCTACTAGTGTACGTACGAAAACGGCAAGAGTGCGGAAAGGTAATGAAGGAAGGGTCGATATGCGGCGGACATAAAGCAAAATGGAAGCAAAGCTCGTACAGACAATTATAAATATATCGTACATTTCAGCCGGTCGTGACCGTGCGATTACAGTTCGATGAGAAACATGCTCTCCA
Organism: Macrolepiota albuminosa; assembly: GCA_027475525.1. NCBI lineage: Eukaryota > Fungi > Basidiomycota > Agaricomycetes > Agaricales > Agaricaceae > Macrolepiota > Macrolepiota albuminosa. The sequence continues at coordinate 12,238 of JAMWFC010000067.1, read as the reverse complement.
GTTTTCTTTCTTTCCAAATTCTCGCAATCTCCTTTGTGACAAGAGTAAATCAGCAGAAATCAGCAGCAGAGGAATGCCTCGCGTTATTAATTTATTTACGATACAGGTCCATAATAGGTACAAAATCTAAGGAAAAAGAACCAGAGCTCTTTGTACAGGTATCTCTATTGAGTATGTATTACCGAAGTACTCACAGTAGACTATTTTCGTGCCTGGACGGTCCCCATATTCATCAACCTAACAAGTTACTGAACTACTTCGGACACCACTGTAGCAATCCCAGACTCTGGCCGGCCCAGTGGCTTTGAAAGTAGTCCACCTTTAACATGCTCAGCATAATCAATATTATACGAATCATTTCCTCGTCCAAGGGCGGCCTGATCGCCAAAGAAGTATGTTGAGTTACTCTTACTTTGAGCGATCGCTTTGAGCTGATCCAATCGTCGTAGTTCGATTAAGGAAGTCAGCGCTCGTTGTCGCTCTTCGGAAAGAATGTTCTCTTTGTCTTTGGCTATCGACCGAGCAAGCTCCTCAACTTGAGATGCGAGCGCAGATGCCTCCAGGAGCGCCTGCTTCTGCCTATTTGATTTTGTTTTTTTTTTCCAGTATTACGCAGAGAAATAATGTGGTATGCACTGACCTTGCTTCGGCCTCGCGTACGACGGTTTTGTAAAACGCGTCGGCTTCATTAGATTTGGCTTCAAGCTGCCGAAGGCTTGTCAAGAAAACAGAAGGAAACGATATCAAAGCCTTACATGGCCTTCACTTTCAAGAATTACACGTTGTTTCTGGCCTTCAGCAATATTAATTTGTGCCTGTGTATCCAAAAGCTGTTTTCTCCGGTTTCTTTCCGCCTCCATTTGAAGTTCTAGTTGACGCTAATATTTCAGAGAAATTCATATTCCAGGCGGTCTCAAAAAGCATGGAAAATGGACAGTACCTCCACCTCCCTATTCGCTGGCTTGAAGGTCTGTATCTCGAATCTGGAGCACTCCACGCCCCAGTTCTTGGGAAAAAATTAGCTCAAACGCTTTGGTACGTTGAACGAAGCACTACATACTGTTATGGAGTTCCCAATTACAGTGTTCAAGCGCTTATTGAGTTCATTGCGGTCACTTATCACCTGCGAACGAATCAATCTACGGGATCGCCGGACAAAAATACGGGTGTACACTATACCTGATCATAGGAAAAGAGCCCAAGGACGGATCTGACCGCTGAAGTTCCGGTGTTCTTGATATTCTCGTGAACATTGCTTACTTCGAACAGAGCCTGGCAGACGCGCCATGTGAATCTCTCGGGATGCTACAGAAAGTGACGGTCTTATACCTTGTATCCATTGGTGACCCGGTAGAAGAGAGAGCCAGAGCATGTCACTGGCACCTTTATAAAATGAGATGTAGTGATAAGAAAGCCGCAGGTAAAACGCACATTATCTAATGTATATCCGGTGAGCTAAGAATGTTCAGAGGTTGAGAACAAAAATAGCAGTTGGAAGAACAATGGCTGACATGAGGAATGGCGATAGAGGACTCCCTCATGTCCATAATGAGTACTTCATGAAAGATTGGTATAGCAAGGTTGAGCCCAGGCTCCAGTTTGACAGGGTCTCGGCCAAGGCTATCATTCATTGAGCTAGAAACTTGTACAGAAGTTCAGAGAAACACACGTTAGACGCCACCCTTCATGACCTTGTTGAATAATGGAGACGAAATTTCTGCGCTGCATGCAGCGGCGTGTAATTCTAGCTGTCCCCAAACGGGCATGCGTCCGAGTCAAGGCTGAGAGCATCCTATGTTACCGAGGTGGAATACGAGATAGATGCTGAAAGGTGGTGGCATACAAGGTCGACTACATCTGTATTAATACTGAAGTCAAGTGAGCTCTTTTGATGTGCCGGTAAGACGCGCGTAACGATCGGCGAAAATGGAATGACGCGTGTTTACACGCAACCCATCGGCAGCACGCCGAGCGCATCTAATTGACCGAGCATTCATCGTCAAGCCCTGAGAAAACTGTCCGGGAAATCTGCAAGGCGACAATGTAGATAAGTGTGTCGATGTATACTGAACGCCAGAGATATATCAGGAACAACTCTACGACACGTATAAGCAAACCGACCCATTCCCACCTTTCGCTTTTACAACGAACGCAACATAGACAAGACACGAGGAAGTGTTCAGGAGAGAAGACAAAGCATTCAATGCGACTTTCTGTTAAGCGCGACAACACGAAAAGCACTTGAAACTTGAGATATACAAGAAAAGGAGTTGAAAAAAGGAGGTTTATTGTTTATGAAGAGATGTACATCTTTCTAAGTTGATTAACATTCCCTTCTTCATCACAGACCGGGCACATCCCAGAAACATCAAATGCCATCTTGATGCAAGGCGCGCAAAACATGTGGCCGCAAAGGGTAGAGCATACGGTCTTGGGAGTGTGTTCGCAGATCGGGCAGGTAAAGTCTGTCGCTGGAGGGCCCGACTCATTCTGCTCCTCTTCCTGCTCCTCTTCCTCGTCTATCTTGACAAGGTGTGCAATGCATTCGTGGACTTCGTCTCCAGCATAATCAAAATCGTCACAATCGAACTCGTCATGGGTCTCCCAGGTCATATCCTTGTAGGAAAGCTGCCCATTGTCCAAATCGTAATCACCTCCGGCCTTGAAGAAATGATCATAAGAGTACATGCGGTGCTATAGGGGAAAAAAGAGTCAGCCTCACTGGTATCGAAGATAGGACAAATGTAACTTACTGCACGCAAAGCGTTGCCGTTCAAGAATCGACGATCGCAGACCTCACAGTAAGGATGTTTGGAGGATCTGGCAACATGTCGTTCGCGCCTCTTCAGCGATTTAAAGTGCCTGTCGCAAAGCGCGCAGTAGCATTGATTGTATTCTGTGCTCTCAGGAGTCTCGAGCCAGAAGGCGGCTGAGTCTCGAGGGCGCTCACGAGCCGGGGTATGGTAGTAGGGCTCCTCGTAGGCGTAGGCAGTTTCGTAGTTGGTGTAGTCAGAAGACGACATGATAGATGAGTGTTAGATGGTTTAGTAGTGCTGATAGACAAGTAGGTTGTGGTTGGTTCGATGGTTCGATGGATTTGTTTGCGCCACAAAGAGGTCCTTTTATGGCGGGGGAAAAGTGGGTCACTCCTCCTATTGTTGAGGCTGTGGCGTATTCAAGTGGATGCGATGGCGCTGTCTGGCCTCCTATGACGTCATAAACAGAGACATTTGTGGCGCAGGTGCGATGGTGGATTCTCAATGAAGTGACGATAGTTTAGGAGAACTCCTGTGTGGACTTAACGTTCGACAAACTTCCGGTACAACGGTGCATTTAAGGATAGTCTACAATGAGGGATGCAATTTACATAGTACTACTAAGCACAAAATTGTACGACCATATTTCAAAGTATGTGAGTGCCTCACCTCGGCAGCTTATGAATAACTATGCAATGCTAAGTTCAAAGAAGGATAACTAATCCTTAAATATACATTCACTAAGTCTATACTATATAAATATTATGCATAAAACCAGATACTGCACATCTAGTGTCGTCCTCTTGTAGCATTTTCATTGACTCTGTCCCCCCTCTCTGTTGAAGCCAGCTGATTCCAAATGGTGTCTAAAAAGCTAATTCCTTGAGTTTCTTGACATGAGAAATGGCCCAAAATGTCAGTCCTGATGAAAAATGAAAAATCCTTTGAACCAAGATCAATTGTAACTTCTTTATAAGTCTTTGACTCTTGTTTCTTTTTTTTTTTGGTGGGTCGCTATGGCTGGCAGACAACGCATAGTTGTCAGCCTTCCACTAGTCGGGACATGTGCGGGGTAACCGCTTGCGTGAAATTATGAACTAGTCACCTGTGCCGCTTACTACAAAATATTTATCCTACTTTTGCTGTTCCAACTCATGTATATGGAAAGGGAAATACAAGCATCATAATAGGTTCAGCAGACATACATGGAAGTGGAACAAGAGTTGAGGAAGAAATTTGTGTTCTATTCAAAATTTGTGATAAGGTCTGTGGATTGGTAACTTGTCAGCATGCCGAAATCTGGCCACCATCAACCACGACGTCCTCGTCTCTTCAAAGTACACCGTCACACTTATCACATCAATGGCCGCCTCATCCAACCCATCTGACACAATATATTAACAATGCTACCATTGTTATATGGACGAATATATATACAGACCTAATACAGAGGCAACCCTCGGTCACTTATAGGAGAATGAGGGTGCGTAAACTAATACTTACTTTTCACATACGTTGCTGACAATACCTTAGAATATACTTGCAGTTGTTCTTGGATTCATTGGTATCAGATACTAACATAACTGAGCATCAATTGAAATCAAGACAACTGGCAGCATGTTGTCTAATCAACTGATCATTCATTGAAGCCCTGAGGAAACTGGACATAACCCCAGCAAGGTAACAGTGTAGATAAGTTTATGTATACTGAAAAATGAATATCACACCAGAGATATATCGAAGAATATTGTTCCCTGCACCCAGTGAATGGTCATTGTCAAAGCTAGCGGTCGCAACGCACAAAGGAATGTGTGTTGTGGCACTCACTCAAAGGTCTTGAACTTCCAGCAGTGTCCATGTCTGCGCGTAATAAATCAATAAATAAATGGACCCATTACCGCCTTACACCACAACGGATGTAACATAAACAGAACACGGAGCGAAGATAGAAACCATTCATTGCAACTTTCTGTTAAGTGCGGCAAAGCGAAAAATGCATACCCCGGATACACAAAATGCACTTGAATCTTTGAGAAGTAGGAGAAAAGGGGTTGAAAAAAAAGGAGGTTTATTGAGTTAAGAAGAGATGTACATCTTTCTAAGTTGATTGACTTTCCCTTCCTCATCACAGACCGGACACATCCCAGAAACATCAAACGCCATCTTGATGCAAGGCGCGCAAAACATGTGGCCGCACAGGGTAGAGCATACGGTCTTGGGAGTGTGTTCGCAGATCGGGCAGGTAAACTCTGTCGCTGGAGGGCCCGACTCATTCTGCTCCTCTTCCTGCTCCTCTTCCTCGTCTATCTTGACAAGGTGTGCAATGCATTCGTGGACTTCATCTCCAGCATAATCAAAATCGTCACAATCGAACTCGTCATGGGTCTCCCAGGTCATATCTTTGTAGGAAAGCTGCCCATTGTCCAAATCGTAATCACCTCCGGCCTTGAAGAAATGATCATAAGAGTACATGCGGTGCTATAGGGGAAAAAAGAGTCAGCCTCACTGGTATCGAAGATAGGACAAATGTAACTTACTGCACGCAAAGCGTTGCCGTTCAAGAATCGACGATCGCAGACCTCACAGTAAGGATGTTTGGAGGATCTGGCAACATGTCGTTCGCGCCTCTTCAGCGATTTAAAGTGCCTGTCGCAAAGCGCGCAGTAGCATTGATTGTATTCTGTGCTCTCAGGAGTCTCGAGCCAGAAGGCGGCTGAGTCTCGAGGGCGCTCACGAGCCGGGGTATGGTAGTAGGGCTCCTCGTAGGCGTAGGCAGTTTCGTAGTTGGTGTAGTCATAAGACGACATGATAGATGAGTGTTAGATGGTTTAGTAGTGCTGATAGACAAGTAGGTTGTGGTTGGTTCGATGGTTCGATGGATTTGTTTGCGCCACAAAGAGGTCCTTTTATGGCGGGGGAAAAGTGGGTCACTCCTCCTATTGTTGAGGCTGTGGCGTATTCAAGTGGATGCGATGGCGCTGTCTGGCCTCCTATGACGTCATAAACAGAGACATTTGTGGCGCAGGTGCGATGGTGGATTCTCAGCGAAGTGACAATAGTTTAGGAGAACTCCTGTGTGGACTTAACGTTCGACAAACTTCCGGTACAACGGTGCATTTAAGGATAGTCTACAATGAGGGATGCAATTTACATAGTACTACTACTAAGCACAAAATTGTACGACTATATTTCAAAGTATGTGAGTACCTCACCTCGGCAGCTTATGGATAACTATGCAATGCTAACTTCAAAGAAGGATAACTAATCCTTAAATATACATTCACTAAGTCTATACTATATAAATATTATGCATAAAACCAGATACTGCACATCTAGTGTCGTCCTCTTGTAGCATTGTCATTGACTCTGTCCCCCCTCTCTGTTGAAGCCAGCTGATTCCAAATGGTGTCTAAAAAGCTAATTCCTTGAGTTTCTTGACATGAGAAATGCCCCTCTCTGTTGAAGCCAGCTGATTCCAAATGGTGTCTAAAAAGCTAATTCCTTGAGTTTCTTGACATGAGAAATGGCCCAAAACGTCAGTCCTGATGAAAAATGAAAAATCCTTTGAACCAAGATCAATTGTAACTTCTTTATAAGTCCTTGACTCTTGTTTCTTTTTTTTTTTGGTGGGTCGCCATGGCTGGCATACAGCGCATAGTTGTCAGCCTTCCACTAGTCGGGACATGTGCGGGGTAACCGCTTGCGTGAAATTATGAATTAGTCACACCTGTGCCGCTTACTACAAAATAATTATCCTACTTTTGCTGTTCCAACTCATGTATATGGAAAGGCAAATACAGGCATCATAATAGGTTCAGCAGACATACATGGAAGTGGAACAAGAGTTGAGGAAGAAATTTGTGTTCTATTCAAAATTTGTGATAAGGTCTGTGGATTGGTAACTTGTCAGCATGCCGAAATCTGGCCACCATCAACCACGACGTCCTCGTCTCTTCAAAGTACACCGTCACACTTATCACACCAAATGGCCGCCTCATCCAACCCGTGTGACACAATATATTAACAATGCATTGCTATATGGACGGCTATATATATATACAGACCTAATACGAAGGCAACCCTCAGTCACTCATACGAGACTGAGGTGCGTAAACTAATATTTACTTTTCACATACGTTGCTGACAATACCTTAGAATATACTTACAGTTGTACTTAGATTCATTGGTATCAGATACTAACATAACTGAGCATCAATTGAAATCAAGACAATTGGCAGCATGTTGTCTAATCAACTGATCATTCATTGAAGCCCTGAGGAAACTGGACATGACCCCACCAAGGTAACAGTGTAGATAAGTTTATGTATACTGAAAAATGAATATCACACCAGAGATATATCGAAGAATATTGTTCCCTGCACCCAGTGAATGGTCATTGTCAAAGCTAGCGGTCGCAACGCACAAAGGAATGTGTGTTGTATCACTCATTCAAAGGTCCAGCAGTGTCTATGTCTGCGCGTAATAAATCAATAAATAAATAGACCCATTACCGCCTTACACCACAACGGATGTAACATAAACAGGACACGGAGCGAAGATAGAAACCATTCATTGCAACTTTCTTCTGTTAAGCGCGGCAAAGCGAAAAATGCATACCCCGGATACACAAAATGCACTTGAATCTTTGAGAAGTAGGAGAAAAGGGGTTGAAAAAAAAGGAGGTTTATTGAGTTAAGAAGAGATGTACATCTTTCTAAGTTGATTGACTTTCCCTTCCTCATCACAGACCGGACACATCCCAGAAACATCAAACGCCATCTTGATGCAGGGCGCGCAAAACATGTGACCGCAAAGGGTAGAGCATACGGTCTTGGGAGTGTGTTCGCAGATCGGGCAAGTGAAGTCTGTCGCTGGAGGGCCCGACTCATTCTGCTCCTCTTCCTGCTCCTCTTCCTCGTCTATTTTGACAAGGTGCGCAATGCATTCGTGGACTTCATCTCCAGCATAATCAAAATCGTCACAATCGAACTCGTCATGGGTCTCCCAGGTCATATCCTTGTAGGAAAGCTGCCCATTGTCCAAATCGTAATCACCTCCGGCCTTGAAGAAATGATCATAAGAGTACATGCGGTGCTATAGGGGAAAAAAGAGTCAGCCTCACTGGTATCGAAGATAGGACAAATGTAACTTACTGCACGCAAAGCGTTGCCGTTCAAGAATCGACGATCGCAGACCTCACAGTAAGGATGTTTGGAGGATCTGGCAACATGTCGTTCGCGCCTCTTCAGCGATTTAAAGTGCCTGTCGCAAAGCGCGCAGTAGCATTGATTGTATTCTGTGCTCTCAGGAGTCTCGAGCCAGAAGGCGGCTGAGTCTCGAGGGCGCTCACGAGCCGGGGTATGGTAGTAGGGCTCCTCGTAGGCGTAGGCAGTTTCGTAGTTGGTGTAGTCAGAAGACGACATAATAGATGAGTGTTAGATGGTTTAGTAGTGCTGATAGTCAAGTAGGTTGTGGTTGGTTCGATGGTTCGATGGATTTGTTTGCGCCACAAAGAGGTCCTTTTATGGCGGGGGAAAAGTGGGTCACTCCTCCTATTGTTGAGGCTGTGGCGTATTCAAGTGGATGCCATGGCGCTGCCTGACCTCCTATAACATCATAAACAGAGACATTTGTGGCGCAGGTACGAGGGTGGATTTTCGATGAAGCGACGATAGTTTAGGAGAACTCCTGTGCGGACTTAAACATTCAATAGAGTCAGGGACACAACAGTGGATTAGGAGAACAGTCTGCAATAAGGCATATTTACATAATACTACAAAGTTAGCTAAGCAGAATCGTACGTGATAGCATACACTTAGGTTCAGATGGCCCGACGCGATACAAAACTGTTGAGATCCTGCTGTGTAGCCACTGCGAGAACGAACTTCCGATTCGCATCGGTCACTGTAAGCCAGAAATATACCTAAAGATTAAGCGAGAAGAATTGAACAACGCACCCAGTGCAAAAAGATGTGACTGAAGGAAATGTTCGAGATCCAAAAGCGGCGTCAAAGGTGTGATGATGGTATATGGATGAGACGCAGTTCGCATAAACTTGGTCATATACTGGGATACTTTATCGGTCTTCGTAGGTCAGACCAGCATACGTAATAGAATCAAAGGTATATCGGCTCACGGGATCGGCCTCGTTTGCTTCCCACTTCTCCTTCAACGTGGCAACATCCACGTATCCCACCGGCCTCCTGCGACGGTCCAAAACACTAACAGTACTGCCTAAGTAAACGATCTGTACGGATTTCGGACTCCACGTACGGTATATGCGAGAAATCGCGCTCGTACGCAAACTCGATGGCCTGTGATATCGGCTCAGAAAGCGGCAGGGAAAATGCAGGAGGCAGTTGAAGATCCTGGTTGGAATGTCGGTTGCTACATTACGCGATATACAAGTAGCAGTACGCACCTCTACTACTGCACCTTTATACTTATCGCTTTCCATTGACATGGCGTGTAGTGGTGAGTTTATGGGTGTCTGTGTCGACGCAATTGCGGCCATTATTGGAACAATGTGGACGTCAAAAAGGAAGAATGTTATCACAGAATTCGCTCTGAGGCCTGATGGGTTGTTTACTCGGAGCAACGAAATTTATAGACGATGGATCACAGAAGCCTGAGACACGGCTGTCAGCCAATAGCATCGTGCCGAAAACGGCTCTACATTTTAAAAGGAGATTGAACTGACACGCACATGGGCAAAAGGGCAGCATGTGTTCCTGCGGTGGGCAGAATCTTCCGAAAAACGCTGTATTCACATCTTATAGTCTATAGAAAGAACGCATGCCGTTTAATTTGGGCTATAACCACGGACTACTGCAACTGGCCTTCTCAAACGAGGCCCAACACCGATCAACGGCCTATCGGCAATTGCCGAGTACTGTTGAGGGGTGTCAAGTGCTTGACTTTTCTTGTTGGATACATTAGGTGAGTGGAGGGCCTCTCGGATCTAACAGGGGGGCAGAGTCTCAACGGGAAGCGTCGACCGGCTCTTTCTCCCCGTACGCGGGGGGTCTCGGGATTCCCTGGCCCTTATAGCTTATGTTTCCGTCCGTAGTACCGAGCAAAATAGGTGCCCAGCACCTCGTGCTCGTAATAAAGAGCCTTTTTTTTAAAAAAAAAGAAAGAAAAAGAGTGGAGGGCCGGAAGCTATAGCTGGGAAGGCAATACTTTTCTTCGAATCAAACTTAAAGAAATTACCGTATCGGACCTGCGCGTTTGGGTTCGAATTTCTAGATCCGGATCGGCTGGCGGACTTGGTCACGTTACTTTGACGCGCTGGTCACGGGCTGATCCAAACCTTGGGTGGCACCTCTCTTTTTCTTCTCCTCACGATCTTTTTTATCTGCGTTTCGATGACTACTGAAGACTCTAGAGATTCTGCAGAACCTCTTCCAATTCGTCGACTCAATGAATCTCTCATCAACCGAATTGCTGCTGGCGAGGTGGGTGTTCATCTTGAGCATCACTGGTAAGCATAGGCAAGTCTCAGCTATCTTTAAGATCATCCACAGACCAGCCTCTGCACTGAAAGAGCTGGTAGAGAACAGCCTTGACGCGGGTGCAACATCAATACGCGTCACTGTCAAAGATGGAGGAATGAAACTCCTGCAGATTCAGGATAACGGATGTGGAATACGCGTAATTAAGGGAGGGAATCCATAAAATGTCGCATTAATACTTTTCTTTGTAGAAATCGGACCTTGCCATTCTTGCAGAACGTTTCACAACTTCTAAACTCAAAACGTTTTCTGACTTGTCGCGTATTCAAACTTATGGATTTCGTGGCGAGGCCTTAGCCTCTATATCACACGTGTCTCATCTGTCAGTCATCACAAAGACTAAAGCTGAATCTTGTGCATGGAAGTAAGAACAGCGCCACCTTTTGGAGTAGATGACAGATGAATAGGTTTGCATAGAGCCTGTTATGCGGATGGTCATCTTGCACCACCGAAACCTGGTCAGAGTGTTGACCCCAAACCATGCGCGGGGAATGATGGAACCACGATTACAGTAAGTAGAGTCTCTTTTTCATTCCTTTAGAATACAATGTCCCATTTCAATTGTCAGATAGAGGATATGTTCTATAATACGCCGACACGACTGTCTGCATTGAAGAGTTCTTCTGAGGAATATTCTCGTATACTTGACGTTCTGACAAAATATGCAATACACAATCCCAAGGTCGCTTTTGTATGCAAGAAGGTCGGCCCACCTCCCAAATTTCTTTAGCGTCCGATTTATACGTACGTTGTAGGCAGGTTCTCCAACTCCTGACCTCTCGAGCCCATCTGCATCTGAAATTCCGAACAATATCCGGCTGCTTTATGGCCATTCCATTGCTAAGGAACTTGTGCCGGTCAAGGTATCGTTCAGGGACAAGAAGTCTATTCAAGAAGGCGAAGATGAAGATATGGGAACGGATGAACCTGAAGACGACCCAGAAGCATGGCATGCTGAGGCTCATATCACTAACGCTAACTATCAAGCGAAGAAAATGGTGTTCCTTCTTTTCATCAATCGTACGCATTTTTTTTCAGCCAAGTCGTCACTTTTTACGTTTTCAAAGACCGGTTGGTCGAATCATCGCGCATGAAACGCGCCTTTGAAGCAGTATATAACGGAATTCTGCCAAAAGGTAGTTCCCCGTTCGTGTACCTCAGGTCAGTCTCTTCTAGTGATTGCATTCGCCTTTCAATATTGTCTATCTAGCTTGGAGATAGACCCAAGATCGGTTGATGTCAATGTACATCCAACCAAACGTGAAGTTCACTTCTTAAATGAGGAAGAAATAATTGAGAGGATATCGGATGCATTCCAGAAGGCACTGGCGGTACAGAACCACTCGAGGACTTTTGAATATCAGGTTGGTGGATGACTCGTCTTCGTGCAATGTGATCGTGCCTGAGATTTGTTACATTCTTGTCAGACTTTGCTTACTGGAGGGGTCGCCAGTACTGAGCCAGAGCTTTCGAAGAAGAGAAAAGGGAAGCAACGGGAAACCAGTGATGCCATGGAGGTAGAGGAAGATGAGGATGAAGAAGAAGAAGGATCATCAAATGTGTCCAAGGGTGCCTATGATACGTCATACATTTCCATATTCATGGCACTGACAGTCTAATTCAGCCCCAAAATTGAGAAAAACATTGTCCCAGCACAAAGTCCGAACCTCATTGAAAGATCGGACCCTTGATTCAATGTTCCCCGTCACAAATCCCGCTCAAATTGCGAGTTCTTCGAGTCAAGGAAAGGGTCAGGACGAGTCGTCTGCAAAAACATTAAAATCTCGTGAAATCAAGGAGTCAATGTGTTTCTTGACTTCGGTATTGGATTTACGTCGGAAGATTATGAAAGGGAAACACAGACGTTCGTTTTCAATGTTCCCTAACAGATTATGACCAGGCTGACAGGTGGTTCTAGAACTGACGGAAATCCTGGAAAAACATATATTCGTGGGGATCGTTGACCTT